>JAUBOD010000663.1:583152-619315 GCA_032353885.1 Nothura maculosa
CAGAGCACGGGGCACAGGGCGGCATCCAGGTGGGTTGGGAAGATCTCCAGAGAAGGAGACTCCACAGCCTCCCTGGGAAGCCTGTGCCAGGGCTCTTGCACCCTCACAGAAGAGTAGTTCTTCCTCACATGGAGATGGAACTGTCTGGGTTTCAACTTGTACCCATTGCCCCTTGTGCTGTCACGGGCCTCCACTGGGAAGGATTCCTCCCTACAGTCACCTTTCAGATACTTATACATGTTGATCAGATCTCCTCTCAATCTTTCTTAATAAGAATCTGAGACAAAACAGTGTATAGTCGTATTGGATTTGGTAATAAATCCAAAAAAATATTAATTAGGCATAGTTTTGCTTACTAAAGAGAAGTTTTGAGTTACAAACTTGTTTGCCCTTTAAATAAATAATATATTTTTCCAGAAATGTCAGAGTCTCATTATTTACTAGAATTCAAATTTCTTGGTTATATTTATTCTTACTTTAATTGCAAATGAAGCTCATAAATATACTACACATGCAATATATCTGGATGATTTTGATGTGATGTATTGACTCTATATATTCAAAACTTAGCTTTGGAAATGAAGATAAAAATAATTTGTTTCCATCTTTATCTGTTTAGAGCTTCTATTTTATTTTGTATGGTAGTGTCTTTTGATAATTTCTTTCTTTCTTTCTTTCATTGCTTTCATGCACCTACTGTAGCTGTATAGATCGACATGATTTGTCATGAATTTACTCATTTGTGTTTTCTCTGTAAGAGAAGTGAAATTAAATTTTTATTTAAAGCTCTTAGGACTTTATTAAATACATCAGTATCAATCCATAGATACAAAAGAAATATATCCTCAAGGAAACCACTTTCCTTCCTAGAATATATGGGAATATACTGTGCATAGGACAGGTTATTACTCAGTGTTAAAGATGCACACACAGTGTTTTATGGAGTTACTGTACACTTAGTACCTGACCTAGTCTGACGTAGTCAAGGGCAGCATTAGCTTTCAATCTTTGCATTTTAAGTTGTTGCTACTTGAGCAACCATGACATGCGCTGCTCCTTCCCTCTCTGCGGAAAGGCCAAGCTGATGTCTGAAGAGTCAGATGGCCAGAACTTTGAGCCAGGATCAGGTTAAAATGGTGCATAATTAGACGAACTTCAATATGCTGCTCTTCTTTGAAGAGTTAGTGCTGATAACTCGCATATGATTCTGTCATTTTTTGTTAGCCTTTGAAACAGTGCTAACTATTTTGATACTATGGACCTTAAGTCAGAGGAGGAAAAGGGATATATCAAGTTTAATGCTTATTTGTGAAACTGTTTAAGTATTAAACATAATCTGACTCAGGATTCTTAGATAAGTTAAAATTGCTGTTTTCTCTCTTAGTACAAGATATTGCAAAACTACCCTTCTTATAGATTCTAATTTAATTTAAATATATTTTATGTAATAATTTGCAGAATGTATTCTTACAGGTTTTTCTTTTTCCTTTTACAGTGCTTGTACCCAGGAAAGATCTGCTACAAGACAACACTCCTTACTTGGATAAACCAACAAAAAAGCATCAATCTTGAGGAAATATGGTCACCTTCTCCAAAGGTTAATATCCTTTAATGAGATCTCCGAAAATCAGTAGCAGATATCTCTGTTAAAATGAAATTTGGGAAATTGCTGTTAACAAGAAAACCCAAACACCATCTTTATTGCACACTATGGTACCATTAGGCAGTTCTGAAGGATACTTTTCTTATTTGGAAGATAATACACATGCTCAAGACGTATACTGTTTTCCTAAATATATACTTCTGAACTGTGTTACTTCAGCCAGCAGTGCATGTTGTGAATTAGGAGAACTATCACGTAGATAGTTTTATGGCAATTCAGAGGTTTCACAAAACTAAATGCAGATCTCAATCTTGACAATATTTATTTGTATGTTTGTCATCAATTATATGCTTCTTTGAAATAATGAAAAACCATCTTGTGGCTTACATTTTAAATTTATCATTAAATTTATACTTTGCAGTAAAAACATTATTTCTGAAGTTGTCATTAACTGTACTGTAATACTCTGTGAAGTTTATGAGAGCTCTTTAAGGTTTATCTGAATAAATTATTCAGATTTTGCAGATGGGAAAGCATGAGTAGAGTTTTTATTCTCCTGACACACATTTGAATGAGCAGGAATAGCAGGATTTGCATATCCGAATGGCAGTAGAACAAAAGAACTCGGATATAATCCAAGCTAAGGATGTTGGTTTAGATCATATGGCTTACAGATTTAAGGTTTTTGGTTTATCTTGTGATTACAGATTGACTTCCTTACGGCATTTATCAAAAGAGGATGGTTGCTTTTGTAACTTATATAGTCTTAAGTGATCTGACTTGTGTAGAGAGAATTTATAGTGAATTTATTTACTAAGCTCATATTGATTGCATTTTTTTAATAGAAAATTATTTCTTTCTCACTGAATTAATCATATGAGTCTGTTCGAGTTGAATTGCAACCAGATATAACTACAATGAATACACAATCTTCTCTTTGTGAAGTCAGTGACAGGGACCATAGTGGGATCTAAATAATATACCACACAAAAGTGAGATATTCAGTTACTGCCTCAAAACTCACTTTCAGGTCCTGTTTATTCTGAGTAAGCTTATATTGCATCACCTTAACTTCTGACACAATTTCACTGACTGGCTGGAATTGCCTACATTCATTTTTCTCCCCTCACATGCAGTGGCAGTGGGACAAGCACACCTGTTCTTAAACTGCCATCTCTGCCTGTCATGGGCAGGGTAGTCATCAGGGAATATACATTGTCAGTAATGCCTACTTCATCTTGCAATCAGTTCAGATGATCCACTCACACTACCTCCATTGCATCCTAAAGAGACAGGTTAGTGACTGGGGATAGAACAAAATGAGTACATTTTTTACTGTTTGTTGTAGTCTTGTCACTACACTAGACAAAATGTCCTGGTCCATTGTGGATGCACTATTTCCAGGCATCTGTGTCTTTTCCTTCTCTGAGGACAGACTGTATCATGCTTTTCCTTTAATATGCCTTTGCAACCTTCACTTTCCTTTTCCTTAAGGAACCGGGAAGAGGAGAGGCAAGGGAGAGAGAATAGATGGTAGTTATACTTGTAAAGAAAAAACAGAACATCAGCTGGCACAAAGTAATTCTGCAGCAGAAATTGTTAAGCTGTGGATGGGCAAGAGTGACATATTATACAATCACTAAGATACAGATCCCATCACACGCTAGAATTATGGGGAGATTTATCTCTCTCAAATCCATTGCTTTTGGCTGTGGGAAAAGTGCAGTTGTGACTTTTATTTTTCAAACTGGCTTCCTAATACTGTTGGTAGGTTTTCACCTTTTTGATAGTGATATAAAATAATATTATTCCATTACCATGCATGCAAAATTTGTATTTAAAAACTTTATGATGTCAACAGTAGATGGCAGTCTTTTGCGTAATATGAAGACACTGCAAGTGGAGGAAATATTTTCACATGATCCTTATTTTGTTCTTCTCCTGTCATGTTCTGCGGTTTCGTTTTTAGCGATTTAACACATGAATGGGAAGATAGTGCAGAAATGGCAGCTTACAAGCTCAGGCTTGGAATTTCACAAGTGTTTTTGTGTTTCATTTTGCTTATACTTTGAATGCTCTTAATAAAAGAGTGGAGTGACTCACCTTTATAGTGCATGTAACTGCTGAAAGTGAAGGACATGATTAAAGAGGCTGATAGGGTTTAATGGCTGTAGAAATAAATTCTCCTTACTCTGGTTTGCAGAATGGTTATGATTCTGCTGCATTAACATTCCATTTTCCTGCTGTCCTTGTGCATTCCTGGGCATCAGACATTTACTGAGTTTTCAAGTGCTGAGATGAGGAAAACTGAGCTGATACACAAAAGACTCCTAGTGTAAGGGACCGGCAAACCTACTGGTTTCTTTTGTTCCAGAATGTTACTGAATGAATGTCCGGGGAGTATCCAGACATGGGTTAGGGAATTAAGCCTGAAAGTATCTGAAAGCTATAGTCCCTGTCTAGCCCAGTTTCTGCACGCTAAGCTTTCTTAGTGTGCAGCACACTAAAAGAATCACAAACCTACTTAATTAGCAGCTGGTAATTAAAGGCTTCTGTGTGCTAGTTGGTGCTAGTGATTATTCCTCTTCCTGTGATTCCCTGTTTACCTGTTGGTTCACATTCCAGTATCCAGTCCTCCCCCACAGCTTATACTTCCATTTTCCTTTTACTCTGACTTTGCATCTGTTCTTGATACAGCTGACTTTGTCCTCTCATATATTTGATTTATGTTTTTTCTTCTTTTTTTAAGAAAGGAAATTTTGTTGTAGTCCTCCATCAAAGTTTGAAGTGTAGCTGAAACTTTCTCTAAAAGGTTTCTCTTAGTGCCATAGGAAGGGAGAAGATTAATTTGCTTTAGGAAAACATGGATTTGATAGGTTTACAAGAAAATGATTCAACTATGTAATACTTTTTTCAAGTTTATAGGAGCTGCAGTTTTAGAGCAGATCTTTGTTCCTTCCTTTCAGAATATGCATCATCAGTTTTATAAAATAGAGCATAAAGGTTTATGCCTCTTTAAATTGTCAATCTGTAACTAGTTATTACTCAAATAAAAATAAAACTCATTTAGGGATTTTATGCAGTCAGGCAGGAAATATGTTGTTGAAAAGATATAATTCTGCACTTCATCAGATGTGCTATAGTTCAGCTACTGTAGCAAAGAGGTCAGAATGGTCTATTCTGCTGGTTATTTACCAAAGTCCCAGGGGAATGTTGTGACATGTGCAGATAGATCAGCAGTGCTGCTCAGTAGTATGTCAGTTGGCTGGTTTAAAGGTTAGTTTCAGTAGGTCTACAAGTTAGTCACATGCATATGCAGTGGTTGGTAGAATAAATGTCACCCTGGTGATTACACTTGATAAAAAAAATCTAAGCACTTGAGCTTTGACATAATTTATCAAAAATGTCTCTGTTAGTACTTTCTGCTCTGGCATTCTCCTTCAGGAAAAATTGGCTTTGTGTGCATTGCTAACATTAATTGCAGCCCAATAGTATCTCCTGTTTAAATATTGTGATGGCTTTTTTGTTGTGGTTATTACTGTTCTAAACATTTTTCACTCCTTTACTATTTTTGAAGTATGAGGTTTCCTACCTTTTTCCTCTATGAGCACTAACAAAGCATAGGGATCAAGTGCAGTATGTTTGCTGTAGTTTGATGTTCATAAAGCACACAGGTGACAGATTTGATTTATGAATTGATTTGTTTCACTCGCATAGGATTTGAGGTGGAAGCCTTGCTAAAGAAATAAGGTAGGTTTTATAGTGAATCCTTTGCTCTATTCTGTTCCTATTCACGTCAATAAGGAGTATTTAGTGGCTATTTTTGCAGGCATTGGTCAGGCACAGTGGGACCCCACAAGGAATATATGTAGAAGTAGTATTAAGAATTTAATCTGGAAAAGTGTCTTGTACCTTTCTTGAGGTGCTTTTCAGGTGCGTTTTTCAGACAGTATGAAATCAACAAATGAGCGACCAAATCGGGTATCTAGCTTCATGCCAGCCGAAGGTGCTGAGCTGAGTGCTGCGTAGCCACATCAGTGTGCTGTTTGTGTCATGTTGGACCTGTAAATAAAGTAATTTAGCTTCAAGTACTGGCAGTTCTTTACACTTCCTTTACAAAAGGGGAAAAAAATACTGACAATTGAAAACTAAAAATAAAGGCTGACCAACTTTACAGGAAGAGCTGAGTCCTAGTACTTCCCTGCCTTAGATAACTTTTTCCAAAGTACCTGCACTGGAAAGTGTAGTTAATCCTAAATTCTGGAGTTGTGAACTATGAGATCTTTGATATTTAGCTGTATTTGGAATTAAGCTCAAATTACAAAATCAATTCAGCATTAAGATTATTTTATAACTACAGAAGTGTGATGTTTTAGAAGCTGTAGTGGAAATTCAGCTGTCTTTGCAGGTATAAGAAAAAGAATCCCAGAATGGCCGAGGTTGGAGGGAACCTCCAGAGATCATTTGACCAACCCCCCTTGCTCCAGCAGGGACAGCCAGAGCACGGGGCACAGGGCGGCATCCAGGCAGGTTGGGAAGATCTCCGGAGAAGGAGACTCCACAACCTCCCTGGGCAGCCTGTTGTTTGAATGGGGTTTACTAAATCTGTGGTACAGATTTAGTACCACAACTCTTTAATTCTCAAGAAGTTTCATTCACCTTTTTTAAGAGTATAGCTTTCTGTGCTTTTGTTTTTAGAAAGAATAAATCTGGGGAGAGTAAACAAGAGGAAGGACACATCCGAAAGTATATAGTGGTGTCAATTTGCCCTTTTTATTTCCAAAATTTTCCCTTTGGTTAGCAGTTTTAATAATCTAGATTGCTTTCTGAAAGGGGAGTAAGAAGTTTTTGTATTAGGCTTTCCTTTTTCTCACACAGTATGTGCTTTTGCTTTCCATATCACCTACCCAAAAGGCTGTGCCTTAATTCCAGGATTAAATAATCAGACCTTGAAACTGCAGTCTGGCAGCTGTGAGGGATCCTTATCCACACTACAGCATACACACTACTGCTGAAACACTGCAGTGTCAGAAGTTCTCCTGCTTTACCTGCTACTGCACTAGTGGCAGCGCCTCTCTCCAAGGTCAGTGGCTTTGTGCTAAGCTTGGTCACCTGGCCCTGGATTACCCTTTGCAGATGAAAGATGTCGTCTTAGCCAGGCCTGAGTATTTTGTCATTCTAGTCTCTATGCAGTAGAACTGTGACAG
Source organism: Nothura maculosa (assembly GCA_032353885.1). NCBI lineage: Eukaryota > Metazoa > Chordata > Aves > Tinamiformes > Tinamidae > Nothura > Nothura maculosa. Next base: position 589,963 of record JAUBOD010000663.1, read on the forward strand.
TGAAAAAGGGCAGACTGCAGCCCATACAATATTCTTTTCCAGGCAGTCTGTAAAGGAAAAAGTCTTACCTTTTCCAGGCAGTCTGTAAAGGAAAAAATCAAAAGGTCATTGCAACACTTCCTTTCCATTCTGAGCATGTATTTCAGATAAAAACCCTGTTCTGTTTGCTCTCTGCCTGCAGATGAAACAGCGTTGATGTTTCTGTTGAGATCTTTATCTATGCATTCATACACTGTCTGTTTGGAAAGGTTGCTGTCCTCCAATTCAGATTTTGTCATGACGGCTGCAGAGATACAGCCTCAAGTCAGTTCCCTGTGGGATTTTTGGAGAGTCAGCACAACCTCGGCCCACAAAGTACTTTTTAAAGAGAAGGGATGGACTTGCCCTTTGCGAGTGTAGTTATGTCATAACAGCAGGAGCGTGGCCTTCAGGCTCTGATTCCCTTGGATGCGTCTTCAAAGGCTGCATGTCTTGGTGAGCTTTCTGCAGCAGTTTGGTCAATGCATTACACTGGAACAGCAGCAAGCAGATCTCCTGTGTAACAGCATAGTTCTTAAAATTCTTACCCAGCTGGAAGTAGTCCCTGAAGGAGCTTCCCTTTAATATGAAGAACATGCCAGATTTCTGATTTTTTTTTTTTTTTGGGTCAGTAATATTTAATGATGCATGTTTTCCTCAATAAATTTTCTCTGAACATAGACCTTGATTGCGGAAATTGAAGCAGACAAGTGATCTTGCTGAAACCTGCAGAGCTGCCCAGTGCAAGCTGGGTCAGGGGAAGTTGGCTCCTGTCAAACCAATAAATGAAATGCAAAACAAATGAGCATGAAAAGTAGGATAAGGACATTAAAATTCATAGATGGAAGAGCATAGGAAATAAAAGAAGATTAAGGACAGCTTTTGCACTAGCAAAGGAAAAATGTTGATATTCCAAATACTTTAAAGAGTTTTCCACTCTAAATGTCAGTTTTTCATTGTTTAATACTGGTTGGCACTGAACTAAAGATGAAAAGCAGAATGACTATATGTGGGCTGAAGAGATACAGATAACAGAATAGAGAAATAATAAAGACAAAAAAGGTATTTAATTTGAACTTGTTCATGTTTCTGTGCAATCATATTTAAGACTGCAAAATGACCTTCTGAAGTCATTGCTTTATTTCATTTGCATTCAGTGGGACTTAAATAAATACTCAGCTGCAGTGACTTAGGGAGACTTCCTTCTGTATCTTGATACCTATGGAAAAAGAAGGACAAGAATTTCCCCTGTAAGGAAATTCTTAAGATTTTGGATACTATCTTGAGACAGATTGTAAAAGAACCTGAGATGTATTCCAGATCATAAGTGTATGAGATGCAATGAAGTATGGAAATTTAGTGTGGGACTAATACTCTAGCTTGAACATTTTTTTTTTTTTTAAAAAAAAGGAGGAAGGCAAGAATAGTGAAGTTCCTTTTACAGAGCTTCTGTTGTGTATTTAGAGAAGAAGCCCTGGTGAAAAGCTTCATCATGGCAGACCTGTGCTCCTCACTGCTGCTGTTTTGCTTTTAACAACTATTGTGTTGAGAAAAACAAAATTTAAGGATTTTATGATTTCAAAGACCTAGGAAGAAATTATAAGGGTATAGTACCTGCCTTTGTCAGATGGCAGACATATGATGCACCAGTTACGTCAAATAAGGAATCACATAGGACAACATGCAGTTCATCACCTCAACCCTCCTCCTCAACAGCAGACTTATTTTTCCAGGTTTTGCTTTAAGATGAATTATTAAAGTTTCTTTCACATTTTTAACCATTTTTCACTGAATGTTTGAAATTGCAAGCCTTTTAAAATGGCGAGAAGGGTGAAAATGCTGGTGCACACGCTCCATCATCATTTTAGGGCACAGGACTTCAAGTAGGTAAGAAACAAAACATTAAAAATAACAAAAAAAAAGCACACAATACCTTATTTCTGTGATTAAGAGGTCCAGTAAAGCTTAATGCACCTTAATTTTATCATCATGTTTTTGTATGATTCCATTTATTTAAATTTAACTTTCCAACAGTTGAAGTGGTTATGAAAGTCAGTTGTTCAAATATACAGTAACTCAAATCATCACAGAAGTTAAGGCAGTTGACCTCTTAAATTATTTGTCCTAAGGACAACTTCCTCTACTCCACAAAGAAAGAAAATAAATAAGGAAAACTGAAATTGCACAGAGGAGAAAAATCATGAAAGCATCTGAGCTGAACTACTTGTCAAATCTGGCATGGTTCCGAAATCAAAATCCTGGTGAATCCTAGAAAAACAAACTGCAATACTTCCTTTGTAAAAGCAATATGACTCTCTTAAGTTATAGGAAGAAGAAAGGAATCAAGAAGAATTTGGTTATTTTATGAATTGCTTAGAAGCCTGGTTTGTAATTGGAAATTGCTGAAGAGAGATGCTAAAAATTGCCATAAAATTTTAAAAATGAGTATTTCATATCCATTCAAATGTTAAATTATAAACAAACTAAGAGTAGCTAAATAGTAATTACCTCACTAAGTGTAGGTATGCAAAGGGAAAAGCAGCAGGAAGAGCCAAATTTTTTGATGATGTAAAATAGCCGACTTTCACAATGTGACTATTCTCCAAGATGTCATTTGTTTCCATAAAGATAGGTTATAGCAAGACGCTTTCAGAGGCTATATATGGGGCTAAGAGGATGACATCCAAGTATGAAAAACATAGGCTTAAAATATACCTATATTTAATGTATCTGTATTAAATATATATATAAAAGATAGATATGTGGTATGTATAAGCATGGAGCATGATTCCAACTGAAGTCAGTTGGAGTCTGAACAGTATATTCTCTTAGGCAGGAAAATACTGCCTCCAGGAAAGAGGACATCCTATTTATCAGGACATTTAATGCCACACTTACCACAATGCTAAAACGTTTGCAGTAGGGTAGTTAGGGCACATTGGAATGAGTAGAAATGAGGGCTCAGCTGGAGCCAGGGAAAATAATCAGTTATTCAAGCTAGACTGTTTGTATGTTAAAGTAATTCAAAAGCAATGTGCCCAGTCTCTCTGAAGACAGCAGGAGCTGAAAGGAGGTTGTAGTACCTCCATCATCGCCCACCAGATGATTAGAAGGAGAGAACTAATGCAAGAAAAGAAACTGTATTGCACTTAGTTCAGTGAGTGTACAGCCCCCTGTGACAGGCTGTTGCGCTCTATAGCCAGGAAGTCTTCCTACCAGGTGATTAAGACGAGAACTGTGTGAACCACTAGGTCTTTTCTTCTTAATATTTTTCATATGAACATTGTGCATTTGACTTCTCCTACGCATGCCTTCAGGAAGTCTTTGCCAAAGTCATTTTCACAGATATTGCCAAGCACTAACTTCTAAAAGTTTCATTAACCTGGATTATTTAACCCTTCACCAGCAAATGTGTTCTGATCCCCAAGGAGAGAAGGAGTCATTTGCAGGGACTGTGATATGTCCACCAAGTTAAACATATATGGGAACTTGATATTTGAAGCAGTAGAAGCACCCTGGTTTTGTGAGGCTAGTAGTTTTACAAAGGTCGTGAAGAGGTCTCAGGTTTTAATTTCTGGGCCTGCTTGCCTATTTTGTTTGTGCATGGCAAACTTTGACTTGAGTGCACTTAAAGTCTCAGAACAGTCTACAGAGCATTCTTAGACTAGGTACAGAAAAAATGTGTTTTGTCCTTTCTATTCAACACAGTCTTCCTTCAATATTTTTCTCATTTATTCATGGTGTTGGAACAAAATGTCACTTCTTTGTCGATATACTGGGACTAACACTAACACGTGACAGCACAAGGAGCAATGAGTACAAGCTGAAACCAGGCAGTTCCATCTTCATGTGAGAAGAACCTCTTCACTGTGAGGGTGACAGAGCCCTGGAACAGGCTGCCCAGGGAGGTTGTGGAGTCTCCTTCTCTGCAGATCTTCCCAACCCACCTGGATGCCGCCCGGTGCCCCGTGCTCTGGGTGTCCCTGCTGGAGCAGGGGTTGGACTAGATGATCTCTAGAGGTCCCTTCCAACCTCAAACATTCTGTGATTCTGTGTGCTATGCAAGAATAAGAAAACCTATTCCAAATTCTGTAGAAAGCATCCCGTCCTTCAGAAATAAATATTCAGCACAGTGCCATTCTTTGTAATGGTTAATGGTGGGAAATTGTCAGACAATTTTGGAAACATCTCATTTTTTTTCTGAAAGGTTGACAGGTTTTCCCCCATATGAACTTCAGCAAGAGTTAACTGCATCATATTCTGTCAGATAACCATATGTACAACATGTAATGCTTGTGGTTTAGCGGAGTCCATTAAAACCAGAAGGGCCAGAGCTTCTTGTTGCCCTTCTATGAGCCGGCAATATCACGATAACAAAGTAGAAAGGAGTTGTATGGAAATACAGGTTTATAACCTGTGGGTGTGTAGCCCTCAGGCTCAACATTACTGCTGCAGCAGTGGGAAAAGACTTTTAGTAAGGAGTGTCTTGCACCCTTAAAGCGTGCCTTCATATGAAAATTCCACCTATGGTGCATATTACTTAGAATGTGATCTGGCCAGTGCTTAAGCAAATACACATCCTCGCTTATATAAGCAGCCCAATTAAATGCAGTACTTAAATGCTTGCAAAACTGGCAGCTTGATAATGACAGTTTACCAGAAAAATAAGGAACTCGGGAATAAATCTTTCCTACCTTATGCATAGAAGCAATCTCATTGAATTCACCTCTGTGAATAAAGCAAGCAGGATGTGGCCTTTGCTTCTGAGTGTGCCAAGCTAATGTTTGCACTGAGTGGTTTGGGTGGATAGTAGTCCAGAAAAAATACTAGTATCAATAGATGAGCTATGTAATCACTCGGTTTCTGGAGCTATTTTGAATTCTCAGCATGCAGAAGATCTATATAGGTCTTCACCATGGTGATTGATTTCTTTCCAAAGAAAGTAGCTTCATGATTTGCAGCTTTCCTTTTATACTTCTACTGACTTCCAAAGCACCTCTATGAAAAAAAATACATATTTTACATTGGACTGTAGCAGCTGGTATTCCAGTAAGATATAAATCAGCTGCAAAGAGTGCTAACAAAGCCTTCAGGTCTTGCCTCTGTGTTTGTATGTGAGATTTGTGGGATGATTCAACAGAAATGTCAAAGAAACCTGATGGAAGATCATTCAATAAAAGTACATACTTAGATAGTTACGCAGATTCAAAAAGTGAAGTTACATACTGCTTCACAAGGTTTAACTTCCTGTTATACTCAACTTTTTGCGTTATACTACAGTAGTGATTTAATGGGTATAAAGTAACCTAGGAAATAGATGTTTGAATGATTCTAGCATAATAGAGTACTCTAGTTATTCATCCATGTGCTTGATTATGTCTTTAGAATACTTTAAATGAACCTGAACACTTCAAATACCGTAGGTGGTATATGCCTTTGTCTGAGCACTGGACTAACTTATTGCACTAGACTAACTTACCTATAATTATATGTAGCAATGTATCTTTGTAGAACAGACAGGTAGAGTGAAGATCTAAATGAAGTTAGTCATTGGCATTTAATTTAAAATGTGATGACATATGTTGTTTGGGATTACTTTCTTAGAGCTCTAAGTAAAAGAAAACATTTTGGCAAGTTCCCAGAGGAGCTTAGGGAGCCTGATCTGCCATCCCAAAGATTAAACTGGATGGGCTGAAACCTTAGCTTCATCCCAGATAAAATGAGAGTGGGTTGTTTCATGTAGGGCATTCCCTGCAACCTTGTCTCCAGCCCTGTTGAACAGCAGTGGCTGGCAATGACCAATTCTCCATAGGGCTGCTCTCTGCATTTTTCCTTTCCGTGTGTGTGTCATGAGCAGAGAGTGTTTGGGTAACAAGGGACAGGACAGACATCCTCAAAGTTGAAGTGCTGAACAAGGCAGAAGCTGTAGCATATTTCTATAAAGATCAAAATGCTTCCCAATGGCTCTTTCCACACCCGTGTAAATCCACAGTAGTTTTGTAACGCATATCAATGGGTTAAAGCTTTCCTGCTTGGATTCTCTTTGTCATTTATTCCTGGGGAGTGCAGCAACTTCAGGATCAGCTATGAAGAGATGACAACATGGAGATACTGGTCATAGAAACTCCTGTCTTTCTGTTTTCTCCTTTAGATTCTTTTAGACGTGGACTTACCCAGTACCCCCTGGGCTTATGTCTCCTTGCTCTCATTGCAGTCTAGGAGCAGGTACTGCCAAACCACTTGCAAGCCACAAGTAATTCAGGAATTTGCCATGCTGATGCATTAGGTGTTGGCAAGTATTTGTTTTTTTAAGTTGCAAATGCTCTATAAATATGCAAGTTCTTATGTCTGCACTTTGAAGACAGCAGTGAGGAACTAGATGCAGTCATTTCCCAAAGGTTTCCTTACTGTTCCTCACTGATAACAATAGTACCAACAGTACTACAGGCTAGAAACTATTTTAGGGAGGGTGGAGGGACTCAATTTTTTTCTTCTTTTTTTTTTTAATTTCTTCTCTGGAGACAAGCTGTTAAAGGCTTTACTGTATTCTACTTTGAATGTCAATACCAAGAATTTAAGCAAAAGAAGGTGTGTGTCTGTTATATTGCATGACACAGTTAAAATAACTGTACAGAAGGTCTCAATAATTCTAGTCCATGAATGTCATTATTCAGTGACATTTAACTGCTTCTTCATAGTCTCCAGAAAGATTGAGTTAGTGGTTTAGGTCAAATTTTGTAAAGCCAAGAGCTGCTGCATAAATGAATAGCAATTACTATTGCTTGCCATTTTTAACAGTACAAAAACATGTGTCTGAGGGAAGAAGCCTTAAAATGAAAATGGTAGATTTGATCCCTGCTTTCAGGAGGTTATTGGTTAGTTTAAAATATAATGCACCCTTTAAAAAAAAGAGTGGAGAAATGGAGCACAGTATAACAAAAGTTCTGTCTGGTTGCTCCGCCTAAAACCAGAAGGAACGGAAATTTGATTTTAGCATATGCACATGTATTTTGTTAACAAAAACACACAAGCAGAAATCTCAGGTACTGAATAGCAATGGGAATTCATGAGAGATTTCCTGAAGGGGAAGAAAAAAATCTTTCCTGGTTTTACCAAGCACTGTGTGTGTCAGAGGTGGTTTGATGGAAAGCAAGGGCAGGAGGTGAAGCCCATAGCATGAGGTTATGGCTCCAACAGCACGGAGCAATGAGTTTAGCACACCGGCAGCACGGAGCACAGAGGAGGCAGGGAGCTGAATGCCTCGAGGGGAGCTGCCTGGAGGGCAGAGCACCAGCACCGAGCTGCGTCTCACAAACGAGAGGAACCCGAACAGACTGACACGGTCGGGTTGATAGCGCTGGAGAGATGATTTAGGGCCTGTGTTATATACTAAATGGCACCAGGGAGCCAAACAGAAAGATGTTTCAATAATCATGGTAGTAGTGGACAGTGGGAATTTAGCTACTAGAACAAGAGAAAAGACATCTTAAAATCTTATGAAGAAAAATATTTGGTGGCATGTTATTGATTTATTTTCCTTTTTTTCTGCTTGCAGCAAGAGGTAAGTGTTTCAGATAAAATCTGTTAGGCCACTTTAGTGTAGAAACAGTGCATTGGTTGTGACACAGAACTGTTTTGAATAGAAAACAGGAAATTAATCTCTGATTGAGATCTGTTTCTTATCACTCTTGTCCTACTTTGAAGTTCTTGCATTCAAAGTATTCTCCCTGCAAGCACAAAACTGTTTTCATAGCAATAACTCCCCTCCCTTCCTCCCTTTTTTCAAGTGAGCCTTTGATTCTTTTGCATAGGCTGCCTTAAAGTGCATATAGCATCGTTGGGAGCTAGGTATGGCCGTCAGAGCCTGGAGTGCCTTTCTGCGTGGGGGCATAAGGGGCCATAATGAAACTTGCCCACGCTGTCTGCATGCAGAGAGGAGGAGGGTTGGGTGCCCAGAGCCAATGAGCCCAGAGCTGGCCATGTGGGACCCTGGTGTCGCGGAGGTGGGAGCGATATTGGCTCTGCCCCGCAGTGCCCTGGCACATGCGGTAACTTGTTGCTCCCAAAGGCAGGAGGAGGCCCTTGGCAAAGCCCATTGTGCCGCCAGGCTGTGCTCCGGCTCCCGGCTGCACGCACCTCGGAGCAGCTCCCCACGGCTCTGTCACCGGCTGGGGGCTGCAGGAACAGCTCCGCTCTTGAACTCGGCAGTGACTGCAGTGCGATGCGTCTGCAGGTGGCACAGGGATGTGCAGAGTAACAACAGATCACATTGGTATTCACCAAGGAAGGAAGGCCGCACAGTCTGAATGCAGAGGGGTGAGGTGGAAGCTGCTCTATGAAAGAAGTGAATATGAGTGATTAGCAGCTAGGGAAGTAATCACAAAAGCATAAGAAGACACTTTCTAAACAAAAATAGTCAATGCAGCACAAGTAGACAGGGAAGCAGAGGAGCACCTGCTCATATCTTGCTGAAAGGAGACTTGTGAAAGAAGATTGAGAGAAAGGAAATGGTTCTTGCAGCTCTGCATATTTTCCTTAAGAGGAAGATTTTCCTCCTATTTAAAACAGTAAAGAGCTTGGTTCTCAGAGGGCATGGAATAAAACTGCCTCTTTAAAACGCCTGCACTTTAGTACATCCTCTGTGACTTGCCTGTGATCCCTGATGACCTGCTCTGTGCACCTGATGTGCAGCCAGTTCCCAGCTTTCATCTTTAAATGGATTTCCCCACAAAGAGGGCTGCACAAAATGGTGCCTATAGCTTCCAGCTGTGTTAACATCATGCTAGTTTTTCCACTGGGCTGGTGAGAAGAAAACCTGCCTTTGCTGCCCTGTACACATGGCCTTCCCCTGACCCTTCAGCATATCTAGGGCCTGGAAGAAGGTGGGGATTGGAAAGGCGAAAGTCTGGGGCGTTTGGAGGTCAAGTCCTCTCTCATTCCATGTGACCGAGGTGAATGTAACAATATTGCTGAGGGAGAAATGCCCCCTCGTGCTTCTTACTACTCTTCAGTGCTTGAGGTCATGTCTCTGTTGCCCATTTTTCTTGATATCTGTGTTTGTTCCTCTCTTGTAATCTCAGTACTAGGGCCCTTCTGCCTTAAACTAGGAGACACAAGTCGGTTATCAAGAGTGGGTCTGATACCTGTGGAAGTAATTTGTATCTTACACCAGAACATCTTATGCATAAAATCTCTGCTTACAGTAGTATTTTCATCTTGTTATTTATTAGTTGGGGTTGATGTAGTTATTTTCACAGGGTTTTTGTTTGTTTGTTTTGCTAGTTTTTCTTTTTTTTGAGGGGGGAAGTTGCTTGTTTTGTTTTCTCAACAATGAAGTAGTATCTCTAGAGTTTAATATCTAAAATAGCAGATCTGTGAGGTGAGGAACAGGCCTGTGAGGACCCAGTACTCTTCTAATTTTTCTGCAGCTCACAGCAGGAATTCTTGTTAGAAATCACTCATTAAAGTTAATTCAGTCAGATGTGCTGCAGTCCTGCAGGACTCTAGTGAATTACATGTTCATCCTCAATGTGCTTCAAAATGGATATTTCACATGGTAAACATTTTCTAAACAATAACCTGCCATCAGCAGACATACACTAACACTAGCTGGGGAAAGAAAAAATGGGAGAACATTTGCTGGTTACCAAGTAACAGCCAGATTTGAAGCCACAACAGGATAGCAGTGATTATTTGAACAACCTCATGCTGGAAGTTTATAAATCACTTCAATAGCTCTCGGATGTGCTGTTTGATGTCCTACCCTTCAATGACACAGAAATAAAGAACAGCCAGAATATTTTTGCATTTAGCTTGTCCTAGAAGCAGCTCTGGGAGTAATGTTTTACTTACAGTCAGTACAGTGCTTAGACGATGATACTTGTTGTGTGTGCATTTACATAGGCCTTTATATGCATTTATAAATGTGTTTATAATATGCATTTATAGGTAATTCTTGGACCTCTAGAGTGAGAACATGATCTTTGAGGAGATGATCACAAAATAGAAGCTCCTGAAGCCCTGTTGCTGTGCAGCTGTGCTTCTGAGGGCCAAGCTCCAGGTCTGATATGTGTGTCCATAGACTGCTTGCTTACTCCATGGCGAAGCAAGGAGTCTGCCGGTCGTGATCTCATTTGTGCAGGCCTGTGCCCTGGGTAGGGCTTAAGGACAAATACAAAGGCTTCCTGCTGCTAAATATGTAGTGTTACATGTGTCTAATGGTGGTGTTCTGAGTTAGCTTAGCCCAATGCTGATGCTATGCGGTATTTTCCAAAGTACATTTTGAAAAAACATAATAATAGTGAAAGTTGCACAAAGGATCACCAAGGATGTATAAGCAAGGCACATGTTTGAGGCACTGCCAGCTTGATTTCATGTTGACCTCGAATGATCAGAGATTAGGCTGCCACTGAAAGGGGAAATGATACCTTGTCCCCAAGTACATGTTCTTGCTATCTCTTTGATACCAGATTCTGCAATTGTTCAGTAAGTGAGGTCACCTTGCTGATCTGGCTGAGATCTAACCTGCAAGTAAAGAATATTAGACTGCAGGAAGGCTGCTGTGCCGACACGACTCATGGCAGAGTGATCACTAAAGCCAGTGAAAACCATGGGCATGGGCAGCTGGGCATAGGGAGAGGGGCAAGACTGCCCCTTTTGGCAGCGATGCAACCTTAAACTGGCTCAGGGTGACAGTGAAACCATGCCCAGCTTAACATGTCTCTTGGTTAGCTTGTTCTTTTACTCAGCTACAACTGTGGGCATTTTCAGGCTGGATCCAAGCCCACTAAAGATCCCAGTAGTGTTTATGGAAGTTTTAGTGAAAATGATACACTTACAATCAGAGCTAAATCCTCATTATTAAGGACACATACGGGATAAGAAATGGCCATTAGACCTAGTCTCTCCCACCAGTGTTCCTGGTCTGTTCTCCTGTCCAAAAAGAGCATATCCCCTGCTTTGGGAGCTAAAGCCTTGCTGTTAGATCTCCTTGCCTGTCCGGCCCCAAAGGAAGCTATCATAGACATCCATGGCAAAAAGACTTTTCTGCTTACATAATGGTTGGGTGAACGAATATAGATAACTCCCTATCTGCTATGGTTACAGCATGAAGCAGTTTCTCCCTGTTCTTGCAGAAAATGCAAGTTCTTATATTTTTAGTTTCTCTTCGTGCCTGAAACACCCTGGGAAAGAAGGGATTTCATGGCCTTGTAAAAGCTGTTCTCAGAATAGCCGTCAGAAGTAAAGTGACTCATAATCAATATTAGCAGGAAGGGATGCTTGAAGCAAAGGAAGTGTGTGGGCAGAGGAGCAAAATAAGCCTGTTAAAGGAACCAGCAAAAGCCTCCAAATATAGAAGCTGATAGTAATAAATACTATTATTTTTTAAATTGCTGATAATAATGAATATATGATTCTAGCAACTGACAGATCGTTCTTTTTCTCTTCCTCACTTGCCTCCCTTCCCCATGAAGAAGCTCCTAAACAAGTCATGGCTTGTGCAGAGGGTATGCTCCATATTCACAGCTCTTGTTGCTGCAAAAAACACATGGGGCATCTCCACAGAGGGACCTTTTGCAGTCCCAAATGCTCTATCACCTGTATGTTTGGCATGTAATTCAACAGTGGATTTGATCCCATACTTTTGAACTTCTAGAGAGGGTGGAACCTGTGGAACTTGAGGAACTTCTAGAGAGGATCCAGTGTGGAGCAACAAAGATGATTAAGGGACTGGAGCATCTATTGATGCTGCCCTGTGCCCTATGCTCTGGGTGGCCCTGCTGGAGCAGGGGATTGGGTTAGATGATCTCTGGAGGTCTCTCCCAACCTCAATCATTCTGTATTTCTGTGTGATTCTGTGATTTGCTTTTTGATCTTCTAAATTAGGCTCTGTCAGGTTAATATATGCTATGTACTAACAAAATCATCTTTTAAGTAATGTCTCCATTTGCAAACTTAGAAACAAAAATCTGTGTTAAAGTAACTTTACAATAGAATACAATGTAATCCTGGACATCCAGCTGCATCCATCCCTCATACCATGCCCGCTTGTTAGTAGACCTAATCACCCATAGCTGGTACTTGCATGACAATCTTGCCCTCATGAGCTGTAAAGCTGTTTTGCACAATGTTCATCAGCAATCCAGGAAAGAACTGTCTTTCTCATTTTGCAGATGGAGAAACAGTTGCAGAGAGGTTAAAAGGTTTATCTAAGGTCCTAGAGGAATACAGCAGAGAATATGGCTCAAGAAGCCTAGCCCTCATGACCTTGATTTAGCTGACACTATATTTGCAAAGCACCTCATTATTCCCATTTTCTTTCTGGGGAAAGATAGGGGCTTAGTTATCTCAGAACTGTCTTCCATGCACTCATGTTTTAACTGTATAAATGATGATTTCCTGAAAATAAAAATAGCTTTGTTAAACTTAGACTTTCATTGAACTATATAAGATGTAATTAAACTATATAAGATGAGGCAGAAAAATATTTCTTAGTGTAATAAAGGTTTCTGGCTAGTGACATTTTAAGACTTAAAACATATGTGATGTCCTGAGTCTCCTCTCCTCCCCTTCTCTTCCTACTTTAGACTGCAATTGACTTTCCTCTCACACTGAAGATTTTAATAACAATAAAACCCTGAAATGTACAGATGGCTTCTCCTATCAGACAGAGAAATAAAATGAACTAGAGCCCTATCAGCATTTTACAGTTTCATTTGTGTGCCCAGTAGAATCTCGATTTGTGCTTAATAATCACAAACACTCCCACAACAGTCATTGAGTTGTCCCATCCAAGGACATAAAGAAGCAGCAGCCATCACTTGTACTAATGAGCCAGAGTGTCATGTTTAGGACACATCCACAGCTCACATACTCAGTGAGATGGCTAAGTGCCAAACTGTGCAGCAGAAGTGGGCAGTGTTAACTTCGGAAAAAGCCTGAGCTGAGTAAAAGCAGCATGTAGCAGAGCACAGTGGTGATGGAGGTGTGGATACCCCATGGCCTGATAGTTTGTTCTGTTGGGCTCTGAAAAACTCCCCTCAAAACCACTCTTCACACTTTGTGGTCTGACAGTTCACAAGTTGCTATCAGTGAAGTTAGGAAATTTAAAGGGTGATGGAAGGGCTAAGACTTTAGTAATATTTATAGATATTTTTGGTTATATTTTTAGGGAAAGATAAAAAACAAAGCTGAATTCTGGAGATCTCCCCTTAGATGTGGACTTGAGCAGCAATCTATACACCATCCTTGTGAGTTTGTTTGCAGTCCTGAGATCACAGGGGATTGTTTGTGGAGCCTTTTGCCTGCTCAGTACAATCTGTATTTCAAGTACATTAAGGAACATGGTTTTTTATTCTCTGGGTTTTTTTTGTGGGAAAGGAGGTCATTCACATCACCAAAGAACAGGCAAGCATTCATCCTGTCAAGCCCAATCAAAAGCATATGCTGAAGAGCTTATTCCCTACTGGAACAGTGCACTGAGGAAAGTTCTCCTTCCTCTATGGGTACCTTGCCTGATCTCCATCAGCAAACTCAGTTCTTCTCACTTCTGCAGAGTTGCAGAAGGTCTATAGCTGTTCATGACCGCAAATCCACCCCAAAACTAATGGAGTTTGAAGCAAAGAGACATGGGAAGATGAGTAGGAGAGAAAAGCAACTAAGAAAACAGCTTTCTGCAGCTATTGGCATTGCTGCCAGGCTGAGAAGAAAATCTGCAGCTGTGCACAGTATTTTCTGCAATGCTTATTTTCTCTTGGGTAATAGAAGTTTGAAATGAAAGCCAGTCTGTGGAATGAGCAGCATTGCCATATGAGCATTTCATGGCCATATAAAGACAGCAAGCTCTCTAGAGTTGTCCCCGTTGTTTCACTTGATAGCACTGCTGGCAGGGACTCAAGAACACAAAACAATTTACAGCAGAAGCAGTGACACAAAAGGGAAGAAAACCAAACAATGAGGATGCTTTTAATTAATTGTTTGCTCCATTATAGACAATTTGTTTAGAAGTTATTTTTCTGTTTTGTTTATATTTAGACACTGTTGTTGGTAACTTTGCCCTATCTGGTGTGCGGCAGTGACTCAGACTGAGGTGCGCTCCCGTTTTTGACTCTGTGATAGGAGCTTATTACTCCAGAGGCTGGCAGGACTGATTCTTTCTCTCTGTCTATGATGCATCTATGCATGCAAATAAAATGTAAATATTTATTATTTCTCTGTAGAGAATACACATGCAATAATTAAGCAGACCCTGAATGGCAAGGGACTGGCAGCTTATCTAGTTTTGAAATAATATGGAAGTGAAATGTTCTGTGTCTGGCTGTTCATTCTTTTGCTGCATATCGATTGCATATCAGGTTGTCTAAGTTAACTTTTAGAGCACTTACACAATTTGAGTTCTTTGTCACAACAGATCTATCTGAAAAATAAATAAATATATACAAGTATTATTTTCTTCTGTATTGTCAACTGTGGATCTAACAGTTACCATTTCCAAAAGAGCAAATAAATAAGTTCAGTTGTTCAGAATAGGATTGTAGAATGTCCTGAAGATCAGCGGGAAAGCGAAAAGACCTGAATTCCTAGCCAAAACAGAAGTCAATTTCAAACTTTGCTGTGAATTTATATATATAATAATTCATTGGTAGGTGTTATAACAAGATGCACAATATTTCAGTGCCCCTTGGAAGAGACAGAAAGCCCAACACACTTCAGACCAGTTTTTTCTGCAGATTGCTACAACGTGGTGCATAATGTGCAAACTCTAAATCAGAGGCCCGAAGTAGTTCAGGAAGAAGATCTCTACACAAACATGTAGCATGATGCAGCAGCAGCAGAGCAGCAAAGCAAAACACTCTTTGCTGAAGACCTCTGTCCACACTAGACACATATGGGAGGTTTTAAAGACAAATGCAAGTGTGAACTAATTGGAAATTCCTGAATCCGTTTGTCTCAGTGCTTTAAAGGCAGGTTGGTTATAAGCAGAAGAGAGAGATGGACAAAAAGGAACTGCTGGAAAACATTATTCTAACCAAATATTCTTTTTTTTTTCTTTTTCTTTGGCTTATAGAACTACATGGACTGAGCACCAGCACAGGCTTTTTGTTGATGTCAAATTGGATTGAAAGAGACCACTTTGTTAAAATCCAATAGAGAAAAATGTGTTTCAGTTGGACACAATTAGAATCATCAGACTGGTACATCCAAGTCCTAACCTCATCTCTTGTGATCTTTTCTTACTTTTAGTTGTCTTGTTTTTTGTTTTGATTATGAGCCCTCAAGTTACGATCTATTTCTACAAAAACAAGAGCTTTCTTATTTTAGTTAAATGACATAATGGGACATAATGGGATGCTAGGCCAGGGCAAAAAAAAAAGTAAACCAAAATAAGAATATTTTTTAATACATTCTGATCTTTCATTAAATTTTCATTCTGTTCTTGTTCTCTGTTTTCAAAGCAATTGACCACCCTAGGATATGAATGAATACATGCACATTTCTTGCTGCTGCAGTTTCAGTTCTTTTTATGTGTAAAATTTATATATACAGTGGTGACTCATCATATGGGTGAAGTTCAAAAGGACAGAAAAGTTACAGAAAGTGATATCCAGAAACATACACTCCAGTTGTTTTGAAATTTGAAAAGAAATTTAACAATTGTGAGGTTTTCTGGAACATTAGCACAGGAAAAATAGTCTGTGTCTTTATTATGGGGTAGGTGTGTTTATGTCCCATATTCCGGCCTCAGCAACCCCTGGAAGAGATGACCTGCTGGTGCGCTTGGCAAATACCCCCTGGCTGCTCATCCTGGTTACCTCTGTGCAACCTCATCAGTAATTCAGGGAGAAACATATGGAGCTGATGCTGATGGCTAAACATGAAATCCTCCTCAAAGCTCAGGAACTTCCAGATGCCAGAAATGGTCTTGTCTTCTCCTAAGAATTATTTTGCTTGTGCAACACAGCTGCTAGACAAAGAGAGAGGTCTGGGGAGAAAGAGGGTTTTTACAGCTTCAAGGTGAAGGTTTTGTTATTTTTCTATATTCTTTTGCAGTCTTCTTTGAGGGAAGTATTGGAAAGAGGTTGGTAAAGGACCAGAAAATATTTAATTGTTCTACTTCCACAGTAGATTGGGCATGATAAATGGAACTTGAGCTCCATGTCTCTAATTTGATTCTTTGAAAATCTCTCATTCTCTTTTTGCCTAGGGCAGACATCTATTTTCCTATTATAGTTCCTGTAAAACTAAATAGCTCTTAGGGCTTGATCCAGCTTCCATTGGAGTCGGTGGGATTTTTTAATTGATTTCAGTGGGAACAGAAATGGACTTACAGAATACATCCTTGAACTATTTTTTTATCAGTTTATTTTGTGGTAAATACATTCTGAATTCTCGAGGAATGTACATGTGAAATGTATAAAGGGCTTCACAGCAAACCTCTTACTTTATTCCAAATCTAAATTGGGTTAGAGATAAAACCTAAAAGATTAAATCAAAATCTGTTCTACCACCCAAGTGAATTAATAATTTTTGTCAGATTGTTTGTTTAAGCCCAAATATGCCAACATATTACACAGTTTTCCACTGTAAATATCTCATAAATAAAGCACCTTACAATGCCAAACTATAAACTTTGGTAGTAAGTTCCAATGATTTTGGTATAAGAGGCTGATGGTTCTCCTTGTTTTAAATTCCTGCCTCCCTGGATAGACAAACACAGAGCATACCAGGTAGTGTTAGATGGTTCTGGTTTTGTCATGTCACAATCTGCTTCTGATCACAGTGAAATATGTCATTATTAAGCTGTTTCCAAATGTATATTTGGACCAGCAGGGCTAAAAGTACAGATACTAAAGAGGAAGCAATCACCTAGTGGACATGAAACACTAAAGTATATTGATTTTTCAAAATTACATATCCTTATATCTTTCAATGCGGTCCTGTTTATGTATCATTGCCATTTGCAGCTCAGCTGTATGGTGTTTTAGGAGAAGTCTATTTACCTTTTCTGGGTAAAAAGCCTATTTACCGTTTCTATTCAGTATAGAAACCCTTGGAATATGTTCTTAAATAAATAAATGGGTAGCACATTTTGTATAGTTGTTACCTGCTTCTATTTTGCACTTTTCATAGCAAGATTTCTGATATATGCACACTGCAATCATTTTGTTTGTTTGTTTGTTTGTTTTTATGAAAATAGATTTACCAAAGTTTTGTATGGAATATGTTTGGAATATTCCAAAAGGAATATGAAAGGAGCTAGCCACACTATTTGGAAGGGAGAAGCCTGTCAGTCTCTTGCACTTGGACCACTAGTGTGTTTGCTTTGCTTATGAATAAGATCTGTATTAATATGCCTTGTTTAGAGAGTGAACTGTTCTGGAATTAAATTTCAAATCTCCTTAGATGCAAGAAGACCTGTTAATTTTTAAGACAAGGTGTTGCTGAAGTTGCTGCACATTGCAATGGAAGTTCCACACCTGGAACAACTCCAGGATCTGGCTCTTAATTTGGAAAATTAATTACACATTTAGTATCCATTTAAAGCTTTTGCTGGTTTTTAAGTTTGTGTCTATCCAATTTTATCATGCATTGCATAACTTTTCTTTGCAATTACTCCAGATCCACTGAGCTCTACTAAAATTCCAGGATATGGGTTTGCCAATTAGCAGCAGTTAAATACCTCTATTTATGAGAGAAAATCAGGTGTACATTCCTGCAATTTTTCACAGAAACTTGCTTGTATGACCTAGAGTGGGTGTTTTATTACTTTAGCCTCAAATATGCTTCCCCCCCCTGAAGCCACAAGTGGTTGTGGCTTCACACAGAATCACAGAAAGGTTGAGTTTGGAAGCGGCCTTTAGAGCTCATCCAGTCCAAGCCCCTGCTCCAACAGGGACACCCAGAGCACGGGGCACAAGGCGACATCCAGGTGGGTTTGGAAGATCTGCAGAGAAGGAGACTCCACAACCTCCCTGGGCAGCCTGTTCCACTGCTCTGTCACCCTCACAGGAAGGAAGTTCCTCCTCACATGGAGATGGAGATGCCTGGGTTTCAATTTATACCCATTTCCTCTTGTCCTGTCACTGGTCACCACTGAGAAGAGCTTGGCCCCCTCTTCCCTACATTTTCCCCTCAGGTATGTTGATCAGGTCCTTTTTCAACCTTCTCTTCTCCAGGCTGAACAGGCCCAGATCACTTAGTCTTTCCTCCTAAGATGGATATTTGAGTCCCTTAACCATCTTTGTCGCTCTCTGCTGGACCCTCTCTAGAAGCTCCATGTCCCTCTTGTCCTGGAGAGGCCAGAACTGCCTCCAATACTCCAGGCAGGTGTCTGAGCAAAACCACTTTCTACAAGAAAGATTCTGTAAAACTGAGAGCCTCGTGACAAAAAGAGGTGTCGCTGCACGCATGCATTTTATGCGGATGACGTTTGAGTTTAATTTTTGTGGCAACGTCTCGAATGCTCTGCTTCTAGCTTGACCTGATGGTCTTCTGCAACTGCTCTAGTGCATATACAACTCTAAAGATTAGCTTTAGTGAGATTCTGATTCTAGGAAAATCTTGGCATGTGCTTCCTATCCTTCCATCTAATTCTTTTATGAGCTCAAACTCTTTGGACCAGTCCTACAGACACGAAATAAACACCAGGATTTAATGATAATACAGTCTGAAGGTTCCAGTTGCAGGTTCAAAGAGCAGATGCTTCAGGGCACAGTCACTGTTCATTTGCTGACGGTGGTGAGGTTCTTTTTTCCTCATGCATATGAATGTCCTGCTCAAAACAAATGTTGTCAATCTCTGGTGGCTTGGGACTAAGAGTTATTCAAAATTAGTCTAGCAGGTTGGCAGGAAACCAAAAATACCAACAATATATGAGTCGGTGCAATTGACTGCCAGTTATATAAATGAAGGAGGCATCAAAATGGAGCCACGTAGCTGCACAGCCAAATGCTATTGCAGTCAGCCTTCCAGTAGTACCTATCCATCAGCTGAATAGCCTCTGTTTGCAGGCTCAAAATTAAATAACTAGTCAAGTTAGCTACAGCGTAGATTGAAAAAAAAAAAAGTAATAGAAAAAGTACACTGCAATATATAAGGTGAAGGTTAATATGAAAGTTCTCTGGTATAAAGACAAAAAGACCCAGACGCTGATTCAAAACACTCGGTTTAGAAGCTAAACTTGCAAGGTAAAAAAATGTTATCATTGAAGGCAGTGGTTTGTCTGCCTTGCACTTCAGTCACTTAAGGTCTTGGGTGAGCATCAGATTGGAGTATGTCCCTGTGTTTGAAATCCAAAGAATGTTTCATGGAGAGGACAGAATTCCCCTTACAAGATTAAACTGTCCCCCAATGCTGGATACAGCATCTTGTTGTATATTTCACAGCCAGAATTAGAGCTATTTGGAAAGCATGAGGAATGGTAATTTCTTTTCCATTTTCCTTTCGGAAGATAAAAATAATAGAAAAGAAAGGAGAGAGAAAGCTTAAAGAGAAGCTTAAAGAAAAACCTGTCTTTTTTCATTTCTAGAATAGAAGCTTCTATCTGGTTGCACTGCTGCCACTCTCAGTTACACTATTCTGGCTCTGCTGGAGGGACAGGCAGGTTAATACTAGCAAGAATGTGTGTTCACCTGGTCGAAAAAAAAGAGGAGAAAGTACAAAACTTCAGGAAAGTGGGGATTAAAGACTCAAAAGGAATAGAAGGAAAAGATTAAAGAATAAAAACAAAGGAGCATTGTTAGCCTTCAGAATGTGGGCAGGAATGTGGGCAAAGGTGATCATAAATGGTTCAGAGACCTAGTAAGTCATTTGCCTAAAGTTCCTGTTGGTTTCATGATGTTTTCCAGCGTGAATAAAAGAAAAGTCCTAGGAAAATATTTGATCATACCCAGCACTACTAATGAGATAAGACTATGAAGCTCTCCATGCTATTAACAAGGCATCTAGTAACACTAAGAGCAATGTAGAAAAAAATAGATGCCAAGGGGGATCCCACAGTTTTTCTTTTTCTCCTACTCTATGACAATCACATGTGGTTTCATAGCAGCATACTGCAGCAAGGCCTGCTTTTTACAGTGCCTAATGGAATTGTCCCTGATCTCTCATAAGGCTAATAAACTTGTATTTTCAAAAAAAGGAAAATAAGGTTGATCTTCTGTAATAAGTTGAGCTTCTGTAATAACAGAAAAAAATAACAGCATAGCCTTATTTATTATTTGCATCATGACAGCAAGTAGAGAAGCTAAATAAACTGTAAGTTGCTTAATGTGAGGCAGTGTGCTAGCATGTATGAGCAACCTAAACAGAGAAGACAGTCAGTGGTGACACAGGAAGCAGAGGCATTAGGTGGTACCTGACTGTGACTTTTCAAGGCCACATACAAGCATATAATAAAATGTAGGGAAGTTACAAAAAATGCATCAGAAATCCAATTATTGGAGCTGGTTTTTGCACATTAAAGAAATTTGTTGCACATCTACTTAATGTAAAAGTGCTATTGTTCGTGAATTTTCATTTTCATCAGAAAAAAATAAAGGAAAATGAGAAATCTGAGAAATTCTGTTTGCATCTGCTCTTGGTAACTCCTTTTGCTCATTTTTTTTTCCTTTTTTTAATGCAGAAAAAGTCCGAGTCATCTTGCCAACTTCTGGCTTTTACATGTTGGGTGAGACTAAGCCAAGAAGACAAATGCACTTGGCCATTTTCCTCTCCCTTTCTTCATGATCTGTAAATCTGCTTCACACTAATTTAGCAAGAGACCACTTACTTCAGCTTGTGTGCCAGCTCTCTGCCCTATGGATCTTATTTGGAAAGACGTGCCTACATGTCAATAAGGACTATGAGGGCAGGAAAGGTTTGTTAGGCTCTATATGGGCGGTCAGCAGGCTGCTATGTAGAGAGCCATGTATACAAACTCCATGTAGGTTCAGATTGACTGGTGGGACTTCAGGATCTAACTCCTTGAGAAAGCAAGCAAAATTTCCCTTACCTTGGTTTGTTCACAAGGAGGGACCATTTACATTGGAGAAACACCTCACTAGAAGGTGAATGTCCCTTACAGCTTCCTCTGTCAAAGCAGGAAAATTTTCTAGTAGAGTCATGTGGATGAGAAGACAAGTAAGAAGGCGCCCATTCTTCCCCTCTCTACTTGTTCTCAGATACTCCTTAAAGGTGGCAGTTACGACCAGGCTCAACTTCAGCATTAGGTCATGAACAGACCCTTGCAAGTGATTGACCCAGCAGAGCTCGACACGCTGCCTCTTGTTAGATGAATCACATCAACTGACCGTACTAGGTCTTGGCCTGTGGCAACCACAAGGCAAAACACATGTTCTCAGACTGCCTGCATGAAGGTGCTCTGCTGCCACAGGTAAGGAATGTGCATCTGATCAGTTAATACAGCTCAATGAATACTTATTCATTGACTTTTAACCACTTGCAATTGCTGGTCCACACCTTAACTGCACTGGATACCGTCTGCACTAGAACTAGAGGAATCCCATGGTGTTTTTGAGTGCTATGCACACATATTGCAATTTAGCCACAGCTAAAATGCTCACTTTAGTGTTGCTTTAAAAAGAGAACAATGCACTGTACCATTAAATTTAAAACTAAAAGGGATTTTTTCTCTTTCAGAAATTAATTATCATCAAAGCGAACAAAAAATGCATTTCTATTTGTGACATTGTTATATGTTACCTAACAAGCACTCTGGAACATCGGATGAGAAAAAAAAGGATCAGTTATCATGATAACCTCCTATGAATACTGACTTAATTTTGCTTCACCATTTTTTTATGTTAGGTAAGACTCTGAAGACAGAAGTAGCATAAGAAGAGGTTTTTGAAAGATACAGTTTTTGCATATTACTACAGTTTGGTTTGGAAGAACTAGTAAAGGGAGTCAATAATGTGGGTAAGATTGTCAATAAAATGGGAGAGAAATCAGGGGAATGGCCAGTGTTTAGTCAGGAGGATATTTGAAAAATACTCGGAAAATGGCAAAAGCAAAATGCCTTCACTCTTGAGGAACTAACCGGGATAAAGCAGAATGCAAAAGGTTGGTCAGAGACGTTTGTCCTACCCAGCTCAACCTCCTGAAGGTTTAACTGAGTTCATTACAGGCATGGCTGGCTCTCTACACAGTTTGTTCTCGCACACAACATGATTAGCACTTTGTTAGTAACCATGGCAGCTAAATATGCACCATCCCTGCCAGAAGCAGAGCCTGGCACATGACTGTCTTCTGACAACTCTTTGGCACAGGCCTTTGCAGTGTGGATGAGTCTCCTGATGGTGCTATGGGACCTGCTTCGGAGACCTTGGCTTCCTACTGCTTTGAGCAGGGGGCTGCTCAGTCCCCTTTGGGCACGCTGGTCTCAACTGTTGAGACACAAGGTAGGGGAGATGATAGATACCGAACTACAAAAAGTGTACCCACCAGAACCACTTCACGCAGATATAGCTGCTGGCACATAGCTGTGCATGGCACATCCTTATTCTGTGAGAGCAATTGCTGTGGGGAACAGCTCAAAAACATATGTGTTATGACAGGATCTGATGCAGATGCCAAGAGAGCTTAAGAAAGCACAAGGGCCCTCCTAGCATGGACAGTCCTTCATGGGAAACACTGATGTGTTAGCAGCTTTGGCCTGAATCCTCTGTGACGTCCCTGTGATTCACTGCTGTGTTGAATTTGGACCTGACTGTTCCCACTTGCATCATGTCTTAGATTAACAATATTGGAGTGATATATTATGTGCATGTCCCTCTTCACATGCATATAGGTTGCATGTATTGGCTGCATGCATGCACATGTATAGGTTTATACACTTGAAAAAAAAAATGGTGTTTATCCACAAAGTTTTCTGTGTAAATACACCAATTCCCAACCATTTAACCACTTTAATTTTCTGCATGAGCTCAACATAGCTCTCCGCTCAACAGGATTTGTGTTGGCAGGTCTTCATCTGTATTGCTCTGCTCCTTCTCAACCAAATTTTTCAGGACTGAAGTCCTGAGAAACAGAGCTTGAGAAAGAAAATGACCTAGTGGTTAGACTGTCTGGATCTGTACTTAAACTCTGGATTAAGTTTCCGGTTTTACCACATACTATATGTATGACCTGAGGCAAGCCATACTGTCTTTTCATGCTGCAATTCCTCCTCTGCAAAGTGTGGATAATAACACTTTCCTAACATCACAGGATTCTTGTGCAGAAAAGTCTATTAATAGTAATGAGAAGCTTAAGTACAACAGTAGTAGTGATTGCGGCTCTTCTTTGTATATAATGATGTTTCTCCACCCTAATGTGCAATTGCAACCCCAACAGAAGGTCTGGAACTGGTGATTTTCAGTGGCTCTATCCGTGCCAGCGGAGGTCGTAGCTGGACACGTGGCCCCATTCAAACAGCCCCCATGCTTCCCTTCAGAAGGCAATTCTGGAATTACCACATGTGGTGCTTCATCAGCACAAACAATGGTCTCTTAGGAAAAAAAGCGTTCAAGACCATGGAAAAGAGAAAGGAAGGAGGGAAGGCGAGAGGAAAGGAAGGAGGGAAGGAGGGATGGAGGGAAGGAGGGATGGAGGGAAGGAGGGAAGGAGGGAGGAAAGCACAGTGGGACCACTGCTTTCTGCATGACATCGTTGGTAGACATAGGTTGCATTAAGGACATAAAACTTGCACTGCTAGCAAACACAGATGTGAGAAACAGTCATAAAGACTCAAAAAGCAAAAGCCCGTGAATATTCCTGGTACGCCAGAAGCCCTCTCCAGACAGCTTCCCAACCGGCTGCCGACTGGGATACGAGACAGGGAACCTTCCTCCGTATCAACCATCCCCGCTGGGCGCCGGGCCCCGCAGTGCCCCGGTGACAGCACCTCTCGCGGCCCCGGGGGGCCCGCGCTGCTCCCGGCTCCACCAGCTCCGCCGGGCGCCATCCCCGCCCTCCCGCCGTCCCTGCGCGCCCCGCCCGCCATCTTGTCCCGCCCCGCGCCGCGCACACAAAGGAGACGGCGCCGCCGCGGCCGCAGCGGTGAGTGGCGGCGGGGCCGGGCCCGGCCGTGCGGAGCCCCCCGGGCCGCTCGGGGAGCGCGCGGAGCGGCTCCGGCTCTCGCGCTTTCCTTCTGGGTGGAAATCAGACCGCTCGAGCCGAGCCCCTCTGCGCACCCGCCTTGAGCTAGTCCCTGCGCTAGGGCCCTAGCGAGCTAAAACGCGTCTGCTGTGCTCGGCTGCTTAAACCCTTGTGTTGAGGCGGGGATGCCTGCGCGGTCAGCGCTCGTGGGCGCAGCTTTGTCTGCCTGGGCGGCGGGCGCTCGGCGGGCGCCTCCACCTGCGGCCGCGGAGCCGCGAGGGGGGCGCGAGGGCCCCCGGTACCGGCGGGACCCCCCGGCACTGACTGGAACCCCCGGCACCGCCAGGGCCACCCCTTCGGTACCGCCTGGGCTCCTCCGATGTCGTCTCGTTCCCGCCCCCGGTCCCGCCTGCCTCCCCCCCGGTCCCGCCTCGGTCCCGCCTGCCCCTTGGCCGGGCGGGCGGCACCGGCGGTATCAGCTCGAGAGCGGCTGGCGGAGGCGCCGGTGCCTTCCTGGGAACGGCCCTGCTCTCCTTGTGGGAGCGCGGATCGGGCTGTGGGAGACGGGACTCAGCCGCGTGCCCCTTGCGAGGGCTCCCGGAGGGCGGGAGAGAGGGGTGTCCGAGCCGACAGGGTCGGGAGCGGCCCCGGGAGCGCTCCCGGGCACTGGGGATCAGTGGGGTTGGAGCAGCACTGAGATCATTCCCTGTGCACATCGATTCGGCGGCCTGCAGGTATTTGCACCATTGCTCTCAGATTTGGTTTGTGCCATCGGCTCGGGTTAGAAACTGGAATCTAAATGTGTGTGTCTGGAGCGGTGGAATTAGCTGCTGGTGGGTGGTGTTTTCCGCATGTTCCCTGCATGGGGAAAGGGGCTGCCTCTTTCCCTTAGCAAGGAGTCGGTTATGCTGTTGCATTGAAGGAACTTGCAGGCGAAGCGTGCTGTTATCCTGCGGTACGTTCCCACTATAAATGTTACGGATGTGGTGCATGGAGCGCAGCGCGTCGCGCACCGGCCGGGCGGGAGCACCGAAACCCCGGTAGGCGCAGAGAGCCTTCCTGCACCCTGCGCTATCCATGATCCAGAGGCTTCCTCGACCCGTGATTTAGAGACAATTTATTTGCTTACGCTATCCTATTACACGACGGAATCAGTTGCGTTGAAGCCTGCTGGTGATCCCGACCTTCCGGCACGTCGGGAAAGGCGGTGCCGCCGGAGCCAAGCGGTGGCTGGGCATGCACGGAGAGCCTCTTGCAACGCCCTGACCAACAGGCACATTGAATAGCTGTGGAAGCAGGGAGGGAAGAAGGGAACCCGGTGCTCTAGGTGAATTTCTGCGTTTTGGTTTTTGCTGATTTTCTTTTACTGAGGGCTTCTGGCTTGTTCTTTTGTCTGGGTAGCAGAGCGTTGACTGCAGTAACAAACTGATGTTAGTCGTAGGGTAGTGACGGGGGATCAGGTTGTGTCTTCTGGGGGTGTTGCAGCCAACGAGAGGTGTAAATCAGGCTCCTGCTTCGTCTGCCCTTGCCCAGCAGGCAGGGCTGCACCCACTAGCCCTTCTGCGTTGCTCGAAGGAGCCCTGCTCTGTGGTGGTGAAATAATGTTCACCAGCCCTCGGTGCTGTGATTCGTTGCCCACTGGGGAGGAGTAGTCTGATGCCTGATAAGCAAATCTTGTAGAAGATAGTTATGATTGTTCTGTGCTAGAGGCTTTAATTTCAAAGATTTTTAGATTTTTTTTTCTCATCAATTTGGATTTCTTACTGGAATTACAGTACGGTGTTATCCAAATCATATTCTTACATTACTGACAAGTGAGTTGCAAATTAAATGTTTCATTCTGTGCTGTACAATGAGGGCAGCAGGTCCTAGGAGAACCAGTTGAGGAATTGTTTTCCAGAATCTATTCAATAACATTAAAAAAATCAAAAAAGGTCCTTTGTGGAAGTATTTTTTTTGCAAGTCTCCTTTATTTCTTTGTTTCATTTTTGATTCTTGGAGACCTTAGTTTGACAAAGTATGTATGCAAATTATGCAAATTGGCTCAGCCTACCACGTAGCTAAAGTCTTTTTTTTCTTTTTTAAGCCAGTTCTGTCTGTCTGTCATGACTCCGGACTCTGTCTGTCATGATTGCTCTGGTTTGTGTGTGCAGACGTCCGCTGGCTTCTGGTCAGTATTGCATACAAGTATGACTGGGGGCTTTGCCTTCGTTATAAACGGTATTTTGACTAGTCAGATTGGCTTTGACCAACCGTGTTGCACCTCTTCATTACACTTGACAAATTGAGTCCAGGAATCTAATAGCAATTTATTGCCAAACTCATTACTGCAGCACGTGTTTTTAGTGTATGCAGCTTGGGCTAATAGAACAGACCTCCTCCTTATGGAAACATGGATGTGAATGGTGGGGCTGCATGTGGTCACATCCTTGGCTCCTGATATCTGCTCTACAAATCTCTGTGTGCTCGGGGATGAGAGAGGAGGGGAAGAATAACCCTTCTCCCAACCTTGCTTTGTCATGTTCATACGAATGTGCTTGCTGCTAGCACCTCTGTAATGTTAGCTCCATTATGTCTCCTGCTGTTAATGTTAGCCCATAAAGCAAATAAACCACTTCTAAGGGAGCTGAGAGATAAGCAAGTGGCGTGAAGGTGTTGGTCAGCGTGCCGATACCTCCAGCCCAAAGCCAAAGAAATGTCCTTATCTGTGCTGAAACACTGTGGGAATGAGCTGCTCTGTCCTCTAGGTATGTAGTTGGGTTGTTTACGTGCAGCTTGTGATGCAATTTGCCCATTCTTAAAGCTTTTTTAACAGGATTAACATGAAGGTGTCTTTAATGTGATAGCTGCCTTGATGTACTCCCAGCCTTTAGAAGTGCTGAAGCCCAGCGATGATTTGCAGCTGAGTGACCCTGTCCTTGGAATATAGTGTTGAATAGAATAATTTGAGCAGCATCTGAAAAGCAGGGCACGGTGTTCCCCGTCATAGCTCTGTAAAGCCTGCGGGTCCCGAGGTGGGCAGGTCGCCTCCCTCTACCTGGAGAAGAGGAAGATCAAAAACCCATCAGTCTTTAGAGGCTTTTGAACATTCACCATCACCTAAAGGTTTCACCGGGAAGTCTTGATGAAGCAAATCTGTCTGTCATTCCTGGAATCTTTTAATTGCACGACTGCTTGGACTGTAAAGAAATAATGGTAAATTTGAGAAATGAGCAGCTCAGGACAAGGGGAAATGAGTAAGAGAAGAATCAAACATCCTCTTTGAAGCTGTTGGAGAAGGAGACTTTGCTCTAAATGCAGCTGAAGTGGGGGGACCTGAGCAGTGATGATGGTGCCAGTGGCAATAAGGAAGATGAAGGGATAAGCTGCAGGTTTGGGAGAGCGTCCTGCGAGGGGAGAGCTCTGCCTTGGAGCCTGACACGCAGCTGGGTCCTTGCGCACCCCATGGACACTCCCTCTTCTTAGATTTTGTATATAGATTTGGTATATAGATTTTTGTGTAAAAGTTTTCCTTGATTAACAGCCCTTGTGAAGGCCCAGTGAGTGCAGACCCACTGGGAAGCGCTGTGCCTTCTTTCCATGAAGTGTTGCATTGATAGGAAGGGTTAGGAGAGGATCTAAGGAAGAAAGCCTAAGGTGACAGTGCAGTCGTGGGCAGGTATCGCAGGCCACCTCCTGAAAGGGCAGATGCTCTGTGTTAACTTCAATCTTCTCTGGTTTGGCTGAGTCTTTCTGTGCGTGAGATCAGCGATGTTTGCCAGGAGATGCCGAAGGAGAAGATTCCTGCCCCGCATGCAGTGCCTCAGCGGCGCACGGCACAGCAGGCGCAGGGAATTGCGCTGCCCCCGGAGCCGGGGCGGCCCACGGAGCTGCTGCCCGGCTCTGGCTAAGGTGTACTTCACAAATAAGCACCTGCAGCGGGTCCCGGGGTTGTGTGAAACAAATGGCCTGCTCATGTTGTTGGTATTAGGTGTGAGTCATAGTGGCAGCGTGATACGACATGTAGTGCTGTGAGAGGTGAGCGCTGCTGCCGACACCGCAGGAGGTGCTGTGCTTGTTAGTACCATGGCTGTGGTTGGCAGATGTGATCAGCCCCGTCCTTGGCTGAACCGAGTCTGAGACATCTCCCCAGCATGTGCAAGTGGCCACTGAAAGATCTATTCAAAGTATGCAAACCATTCCAGGGAAGAGGATCCCTGCGGGAGAAATGGGGAATCATCCTAGTGCAGCAAAGGAGGAATTCTTGTGTACGTGATGAGGTGCTCCTAAAGTTAAGAGATTGTCACAGAATCACAGAATGGCTGAGGCTGGAAGGGACCTCTAGAGACCATCCAGTCCAACCCTTGCTCCAGCAGGGACACCCAGGGCATGGGGCACGGGGCGGCATCCAGGTGGGTTTGGAAGATCTGCAGAGAAGGAGACTCCACAACCTCCCTGGGCAGCCTGTTCCAGGGCTCTGGCACCCTCACAGGAAAGAAGTTCCTCCTCACATGGAGATGGAGCTGCCTGTGTTTCAGCTTGTCCCTTTTGCCCCTTGTCCTATCACTGGCCACCACTGAGAAGAGCTTGGCCCCTTCCTCCCTACATTCTCCCCTCAGGTATTTGCACATGTTGATAAGATCCCATCTTTATTATACCATGTGGTGACAGCTGCTATTGTTTTCTTTTGTTTTACAGCAAAAGAGTACATTATTTACAGTCATAGCTTAAGCAAGTAGGAATAAAATGTTGTAGCTCTCTCTCTTCATTTAGACCAAAACAGAGAGCTGCTTGTTTCATCAGTATATAAATCACTATGTAAAGACAGAATACTGCACGATCCAAATAACTGGGCATTATAGACTGCACCATTGTCTGTTTGCTATGTGTTTGTGCACTAACTTGTTTAAAAGAAATAAAAAGGAACAGGGGGCACAAAATCACACAACTCACCAAAATGTATTTTACCGCATGTGCCCTAAACTTTATCAACCATCATAGTGTACTGATTTGTTTCCTAGGAAAGCTTGCTTTGCCCAAGACTGTGGAGTGTCACCAAAACCTTTCCAGTCAAATCGAAGTTGTCCTCACAGGAAGAAAAAAAAAAGTGTTTTTTGTCTTTAGATAGAAATGGCAAGCGTCATCCAGAAGTATAAGCTTGTCTTTGTATGCAGTAGATATATACTTACTTACTTTCACTTCCCTTTTGGAAAAGAACAGGCCTATTTGTCATCTGTCTTGCCATCACCCACTGATTTTGGAGACTGTCTGTTTAGATCTT
>JAUBOD010000663.1:619795-635747 GCA_032353885.1 Nothura maculosa
TTTTGGAAAAGAACAGGCCTATTTGTCATCTGTCTTGCCATCACCCACTGATTTTGGAGACTGTCTGTTTAGATCTTTTTTGAAAGTAGCACTTTCAAAAATTGAAACTGATTTCCTTGTCAAAACAATCATACTATTAAGCATTGAATTATTACATAAAGAACATTCCTCTTTCTTTTTCTTTCTTTTTCTTTTTTTTTACTTTCATTGGTTGCTTTATCTTATGGGTCATATTCCATAACTCTTGCTCTGACTGGTAACATCTTTTTCTGATTGGCCCCATAAGATGCAGCAATTCTCGTCTCAACACCAGTTGCAAAAGGCACCCGACCTCTTCCTTTACAGCTTCGTATGAACAACTGTATTTCAGTTGGGCACAACTACCTATTTCCCCTATTAACCCTTCAAGTCAATGGGATCTTGCCCTGATTTTTCTTTCTTCAATTAAGAGCAGTTTACTTAGCTGACTTGTATAATAAACAGCAGATTCCATGCTATGATAGGAGTGTTTTTTCCAGCCAAAAGGTTGTGTGGGTATTCAAGGAGCAGTATTTTACCTGGCATTGGTGATGTATTCAAGAAGCCAAACAAAATAAATGTTGGGAAATGTCCATTTAAGTGGCCTCCTGTTCTTAGTGGAGGCCTTCGGATGAAGTTGTTAGCCTTGATGTGTCCTGAAGCTCTTTGGGCATTTTCTTTTAGAGTCATCCAAGGTGGTGCTTTTACCTTGGTTATTGAGTGGAAGAGGTACCCTTATGCTTTATGGAAGAGGGTTTGCTGGCACTGCTGCTACCGGTGTTGGGGGAATCATATGCTGAGGTAAACATACGATATAAGGTAGGGCAGCAGCCCTGAGCCTTTTCTTCCTCCCTCTCCTATAAAAATCCCATCTTGCAGAAATGTTCCTAGAATCTGCCGTCACTTTGAGCATGTTACTGATCTTACGGTACAATCATAGTTCACTCCCTAATGAAATATTTTTCCAAAGGTAACATAATGACTTATTCTCAAAGGTAAGACCAGGTCCACTTGGCTCTGTTTGACACGACTGCACCTTGCTTATTGCTAAGCTGTTTACCAGTGGCTAAATCCTTGGGCTGCTCCTGGCGACTGCTGGTTGAGCTGGAGCCTGTATGTGGGGATTTTGGCTGCGTTGGTAGAGCTGCTTTTTTGCAAGACATAGAATTGCCTCCAGGGAGATGGAGCATTGCTTCTAGCGCGCTGCTTTCCCTGTGCTCCGCTCTCCTCCTTCCCTCCATGGCCCAGCTGGTCAGGAGGGCTCTGCAGGACAACCTGCCGAGCCCAGCTCCAGAGCAGCCTCTTGGTGGCCTGCCCCACTGCTCTGGCTCCTTCCTGCCCGACTGCTCCAGCTTCTTCCTTTGAACCCCTCCTAGGGAGCCCATAGCACTGAGTGGTAAGGGCGCCTTTGCGGATGAAGTTTTTGAGGCAAGAACCTGTCTGTAGAGTTCATGATGAGACTCGCTGAGGTCTCTGCTGCGCTGGTGGTGGCTGCACAGCTGCATCTCTGTGGGGATGTTTCTGCAGGAGTTTCTCCTTGTTTCTCTGTGCTGCTCCCAGGCAGTTGTGATGTCCTGAGCAATCACGATGCCTTGTCCCCAGTGCCTGTTCTTAGGCTCATAATTGCTTTAGCTGCTTCTCCAGGGTCTTCCGCAATTACAGCATAAGACATTGCCACAAGGAACGTGGAGTATCAAAGTACTGGACACTCTGGTGGGTTGGTTTCAATCCACTGTTTGATCTGGGCAAAGGCAACCAAGCAGAACTGTGTTTGCTTGGTCCTGTGCGTTCTTTGCTGTCAGGATGTGTGTGAGCTCAATAATGGACGTGATCCCAGCGCTTTAGGGGATTTTTGCTGCTGTTTACTTTTTTAAACTGGAAAATTCTTGTGAATGAAGTTGAGCTGGATGAAGAGGGATCGCTCTTGTGGGAAACTTGCACCTGGAGCAGAGAAGTTAAAATTTGAATAAACATGTGGAAGAGAAAATTGCGGCAGATAAAGAATGTTTTTCTTTTTTTAAAAAAGGTTAACTTTGTTCTGAAAGTGACACTTAAGTATCTGATGTTAATGGAGGTAGCGGGCAGTTGCAGATTGTGCTTTCTGTACTGAATTTATGCATTCCTCTTGATTTCTGTAATCCTTAAGCTTGGTTCCTCAACTTTCAGGCACTGAAAGGGCAGTGTGAAGGCTTGACTGTGGCTTTTTCCTACTCGTTGAGGACATACCAAGATATTTTTATCAGTGCTCTGCTGTGAAGACAGCTCTTTATCAGATTATTTGTGGCTTACTGTCTTTTTTAATGCAACTTATTTTGTATTTGTGTCTCACCAAAGATGCTGAGGGCATTTCTAGTACTGTGCTTGCTATTCTAAAATCTCAGGCAACAAATTTTGCAAATCGCCATGGTAATGTGTGTGTGGGGAAGAAGGCTGAAGTCAGAATCCACATTTAATGTTGTGTATGTTCAGTGCTACTAGCACTGCTTGTTCTTTGATGTGCATGTGTTCCTTGGCTTAATTAGAATTGGGCACAAGCAGCCTTAGCGGCATCATTTTATCTGACTTGTTGATCTGAAACAATCCACTGAAGTAATTTGATTATGTGGGTAATGACTGAGATGTCTTCCTGCTCACAGAATGACACAAAACACAGAAATATCCTATGAATGTGCCAGAGAAACTTTGAAAGGTCTTACAGAAGCACAAAAAAAAAAAAAGTTACGGATAGGTTTAAAATCCAATGCTTTGCAATAGGAGCTGCCTCCTAAACACCGTACAGCAGGACTCTCATCTCCCCGTAGTTTCCTGCCAAGTCGCAGTGAGTGTTGGTGTTTCTTGACTTTTAGGTGAGCCCGGGTGCTTCTGTCCACGCACCGTGTTGACAGACATGAAGATCCTGAGCCGCGGTCAGCGCTAGCGGGTCGTTCCTTGCTCTGAAGGAACAACCTTGCTTAACATGAACTGTGTCCTCTTCCAGAGTGCCAGAGTTGGTCAGCCTAAAAATAGTAAAGCCAGTGGTACGGTGTTTTCTTAATGATCAGTCTTATTCAGCAATCAAACAACCTCTGTCAGTGGTGACTACAACCAACTCATATACACATATATACAATAAATATTGTATATATACAATCTATGCATATATAGTATAAACAGTAAGTATATGCATGCACAATATATACGATAAATATTATATGTAATGTGTTATATAAAATAAAAATTAGTATGCTTAAATCTGTTTAAATTTGCCATCCTTTTTCTTCTAGTTTAAAAATAACTAAAAAAAAATGCAAGGTGTAAAGGATTTTTTCTATTCCCCATTATAGGAATATTTCAATTTTTTATATGAATTACAGTAACTTGTCAATTTACAAAGACAGCCTTACCCTATAAAGGCAGTGACACTGGCTCCAAATGCCATGCCCATTTTCACCATTTCCATGTCAGAGATTGTTGTGAGAACAGGGCATCTCCCCTCCCCATTGCCTAGAGAGGAGGGGCACAGCGGTGTCTTGTGCAGGTCGTGAAGCTGTTGGGTTATCTTGTGACTTGCTGCTTTGCTTGTTGAGGGAGGAGATGAGAAGCTCTGTTGGGCAGAGCGTCAGCGACAGAGCGTGGCTGTGCGGAGGGAGGGCGCCCAGCGCTGGTCTCTTCGGGCCGGTGCATCCTGACTGTTTTCTGCTGTCGAATCTGCAAGGTTTTTCAGTCCTGCTAGTTCAGCCTGTGCAAGGTTTGGATCAGCAGTAGGGTTAGTTGCCATCTATGCAATTCAAAGTAAGCAGGAAAAGGGTTATTCACTTTACTTTTGAAACAAAAATTTAAGTAAATTGCATTCTTTTGTCTGTTAAATCAGTTCAGTCAGTCAAATTTCGGTCTATGTTGCTTGGCAGCTATGAAAACATGCTCTTTGCTTCTGAAAAGTGGCTGTTAAATGCATCATTTTTGCACTAAAATCCTGGCAGATTTAGCTTCTTTAAATTATCTGATTATGGAAAAATAAAAGCCCTAAAGTGCAGTGGGTGAGCTGGCTGTTAGATTTATGCGCACATGGTAGCAAAATGACCAGAGAATGGAGTGTTAGCCCACAGTTATGCCCTTCTCTTAAGAGTGCCTTAGGCTCTCAAACAGTAGTATAATACGTAGTGAGCCTTTGTGCAATAAAAATGGAATTTGTTAAATTGGAATGAAATATAAGCAGACTTTGAGTCTTAGGGAGCTGTCTATTTGTATTCCCAACATCTGCCTGACCCACGTATCTTTAAGCTTTCTCCTTAGCCACATGAGTGCAAGTCATTAAGCATCCATGTAAACACACCTGGGCCACCAGAGAGCCAAAGAATTTCTTGAGGACAGAAGAAATAGCAAAACTTGATGCTGACGCAGAAAAGGACAACCTGAAGGTCAATTTTATAAGTGATCTGACTTTCAGATTTCCAGGGATTTCAAAGGCTGTTAGTTGCTTAGTTTAATCTGAGGCTGCTCATTGAGAATTACGTTGCAATAATAGTAGTATCAGGCTTCATTAATTGGAGCACTCTATCCCCCTGTGATCCCTTAGCCGTGATAATGATTTTTCCAAAGTAATCCATACAACTGAGGGAGAGATAAGTTTAAGTTGACTGCCAGGTTTAAGTTAAGCTGGTATGGAGATGCCTCTTTCCTGCAGAGGCAGCTCAGTGTAGGCCTGGTCTAAGTTGCCCCCAAAGGACCTTGGTTTTGGGAGGCACGTTTGCATGGGTAGGAATGGGAGAAACCAGAGGCAGCTCTCGTGGTTCTCTGGGCCTCCACTCAGTGTTATTTTTCATAATGTCTTTATGCCTCTTTAGCTTCCACATATTCAGACTGCTGAACTCACTGGCATTTGTTAATTCACTCACTTTCATTATGGCTCCATTATGTGAACTGATGTACCAGTAAGAAGCCTCATAAGGAAATGATAAAATCTGCCCTGCTGGCTCTCTGTCATCTGCTGCATGTTTGTGACTGCTTGAGATGTGATATGACTTCTCATTAAGGGTTTTCCTTTTGACTCAAGGGGAAGGGTGATTGGAACTGAGTCAAAACACACACAGACTTGCAAACCTGACCTTTGGCATTTCTATTTGTTAAGAAGTTGCAAAAAGAGAGACAATTTGACTATCTAAACTTTGTATTGGGCTTTGTCTTCCTTGCATTATTATTTTGTGGATGAACTGTTGAATACCATGTCTTTTTTTTTTTTTTTTTTTTTTTTTAAGTGAGAAGGCTGAATGTTTGCAGAATCTACCTGTTTGATGATTTTATTTGTTAGCTCATGGCCTCTTTGGCTTAAGAAATGTTTTACGTCCAAGGATAGAAATAAATGTGTTATGTAACATTTTCCAAAATGTCTTACATAATGTCTTCATTTTTTGTCATACTTGAACCTGTTCTATCTAATTTGAAAAACAAATTGGAAAATGCTACATGTCTCTGTTGGTCGTTTTCCTACTGAATTTGTGTAACAATAGTATTCATTTTTCATAAATCACTTTATGCTTGAAATATTAGCTTCTGCAAAACAGACTTGTTTTGCATTTCAGTCCTTTGAAAGTCTGTATATTTTCACAATAGGAGCCATGCTGGTAGATATGTTTCACTTTCTTTAAGATGGTTTGTGTGCCATTTATCATGGCACACATTTTTTATTTGTTTTGTTTTCCTGTCAATTTTGCTTCTGGAGAACTTCTCAAATAGGCTGATGAAACTTCTCGTCTGTCATGGAATAAATAAAATTAACCACAGACTGAACAGATATGAGATAATGGTAAGATCACCTGCTAATATTGCAACACTAAGCAATTTCTTGCAATAGTTAAACAAGTAGTTTTGGTTGTATTCAAAAGTGCAGGAAACACAGCAAACCACTCAAAACAGGCTTCAGACATCCAGAAAGCTTCAAACCAGCCTGCAAATTCTAGTAGTGAGGTAGCTCTTTATGCTTCTCAGTGGCAGGTGTTCTGGCTAAGCCTGGCGGGTGTTCTGGCTAAGCCTGCCTAAGGCTGCCGGGCTGTTTGCGGCAGTGGTTCCTGCGCTGGGCTGAGGAGCGTCCTGCCTGGGCAGCGCAGCACAGAGCCCAGCCAGCCAACGGAGCAGCCCTGAGCTGGGTTTATAGGGTGGTTTTGTGAATTACACTGGCCCCCAGGATGGGTGCTGAGCCTGCAGGCTCCGTTCATCAGGGATTTGAAGTGGCTGGCACACAGTGACTTGCAACAACTGGTACAATTCCCCTTGTAATCGATGTATTTTGGGAAGTTCTTGTGCAAACATGCTTTTTTTGTCGTTCTGTGGTGGTGTATTTACAGCATGATCTTGTGTTTTGAGTGTTACTGTCCAGGAAGGTGTAGTTCACTTTCTGCCACGCTGCCTACCTTTAAAGACAGGTGGAAGATGTCCTTGGTTTAGTATTTGAATACATAGTTAGGTTTTAAAATGGGTAATACGGAACTGCAGTCTTTATGCATGTCATTTGGGTGTTACAAGTGTCTCTAACAGCTGCATAATGTGTGCTTTGCTCTAACATTTGTTTCATACTGCAACAGGATACTGCAGAATTGCTGATTTTTTTTGCCCTCTCAGTAAAATGTACAAGTTTTTCCCCTCTTCTGAATTCAAGTTGCATTTACAACCAAGTGAAGAGATCCATGTGTAAATGAGTTAAATTAGATGGTTCTACATCTGTATCTTGGACACTGAACACAAATTCTTTAACTAGAAGGTAACCTGTTCTGCAGAGTTGAGGTCTGCTGTAAAAATGTGCACCTTCTTTGTAGACTTTCATGATTTAGTTTGCTTTCTTATTGAATATGCTGGATGTGCAGAGCAGTGTCATGTGTTATAAGCTGGCTCTTCAGCTTTGTTGTGTGAGAAACAGCTTGTAGTCATGATATGGTTATTCTACCAAGGGAGGGGAAACTATTTATAGATAGTCTGAAAATAACTTCTGCAGAGGTTGTGCTGCTGTGAAAGATTTTAACAGGCAAGGTATTACTTTGCAATTTTGATTGTTTTTCACAGCTTATGATCATTTGCAGACTCTTTCGTGTAAGCATATGTATTATTACCTGCTATTTAGGGAAAACTTTTAATGCTTCCAAGTAAAAGAAGTTGCTCATTGACTGTTACTCTCAGATTTTCCATTTTCTGTGGGTTATCTGCTTTGCTGTGTTTCCTCCAGCAGGCTCGTCCTGTGCTGTTGATAGCCTCCTACCTGGGACTGACTAGGCCTGTGTTTTTCCCAAGACTTCCTACAGCTCTTGGTCTGTTACCATCATCCTGCAGATCTAGTTGCCCAAGCCCAGTGTTCTGTTGGCTGCTGCTTGTTCCTGTCTCCCATTTGTGCTTCTGAGGTAACCAGACATGCAGAGAGCAGCACGGAGCCTGTTGTTCCCTGCTCCTCATGAGGCTCCTCAGCTGGCGAAAGGACACTGAAATCTCATTCCTCCCACTTGTTCTTGCCCAGTTGTCCTGGACTATGCAGTGATCTGATGTTACTGAGGCAGCTAGGGCCACGTGCTGGTACTGCCCATCCTCCTAATCCACAGCTGGGGCTTCTTCCTTTTTCAGCTACCCAGATTTCTGCCCTAGCAGAAACAGTGATCAGGGGTTTCTGTCTCTCTGACACACTCTGTCTCTCTGGCACTCCCTGGTGCTCTCTATCCAGGCCAGTTTCTCTTCTGCCTTCCCTTCCTCCCTCGTATTCTTCTTCTCTGTTTGTCTTATGTTTCATCTGCCTTTGTTTTTATTCTTAGTCTGTATGTTTTACCTATTCAATTTTATTTGAAATAGTACGAGGATAAAGATAAAATATCTTCATTTTATTCCCTAAATCTGGCTTTTGTCAGTCTGAGGAAAACCGCAAGGACAGCTTGTGAGCAAGGACAGATTATGTACGAGAAAGAAGCCCCACTGCAAGCCCTCCAGCAAGCTGGGTCATTTGGTGAGAGAGCTGCAACACCAGGATGCTACAGGGTGCAGGAGATTCCACAAATCCACAGAGCAGTACTACTTACTAAGAGCAGAGTAAGGCAGAACTGCTTCCATGGTACTTTACAGGGATTTCTAAGGTGTGAACAGTGATCTGCCTACATGTGTTCTGAGGGGTTACTCCTCCTGCTGTCCTCAGGGTTTGTGTCTGTTGAAGGGTCTGTGGCCGAGTGCCCTCAGGACAGCCTGTCACTGTGGGTGGGTGAGTTCTGAACACCGTGTGTGTTTTCAAGAGCGCAGTAAATAGTTCACTGGTCACTCATAGCAGTGGTTCGGGAGCAGCGATTCCTCCTGTCATTCGGAGCCTGCCCTTAACAATGTGTTTCCTTTCCGTTATTGCCTCGAGTACTTGTAATCCATCCTTCCTTTTACCGAGGACCTGTTGAACTTGTTGGCAGATGCAGTGGACAGTAACTCAATAACAAACTTGTTTGCTCACCCTCACGAGCGTGACTGCCAAGCTGTGCGCCTTTGCTGGACATCTAGTCCTGGACGGTTATTTCCTGGACTACCTGGGATTGCAAGTGACCCGGAGCTGAGCCGGCAAAAAGGGGTTGTCTGGATAGTTTTCTCACGGAAGCGCTGGAATGGGCCTGAGGGCTTTCCCAGCGCCCACGAGCTGCTTCCCACGGCGGTTCCCACCGTGTCCCCTGGTCCACCCTGGGCCTCAGCAGGCTCTGCCTCGGCAGCGGCCGGCTTGCTGCTCCAGAGGAGTCTCCCTGGAGCGAGTCCCAGGAAACACTTCCCAGTGCCGTGCGGAGCGTCCTCGGATGCGGATGCTGTGTGGCGCTGGTGTCCTGTGCCCACAGGATGGGTGCTCTGGGAGCTGGGCCTTTCTCTTCCCCTTGCTTCAGCGTCTAACCTTCACCTCTGTGCAAATATACCTGCAAAATGTAGTTTGCAAAGTATATAACCCAAGTCTTTATTGAGCCATTGTGTTTAATTGTATATGAAGCCCTGCTGGGAGATGTCTGAGGAGCTGGTGTGTTTTTCAGAGACTGTAACACTCCTGTGAGGTAATTGTACTCAATGACGTGGTAGTTTGTGTTACAGATTTATGTGCCATCCATCCAAGCTGGACTAGTTGGGCGAAGACCTGGGATGTAATCACACACTTATTTGGTTGGGCAGCCTGGGCTGTGTACTGAACTGGAGCAGGGAAACGGTAGAGACAGAAAAAGTTATTTTAAATCATGTTGCTGCTGAACCTCCTGCCATGGTTAGATGGCAGAGAAAGACAACTGCACCCCTTAAAAAGATGCATTGCTTTTTAAATGTACTGATTTTCTCTCCTTTAAACACACAGATCTGGTCTGAAAAAATCCACAGTTCACACATGACGAAACATTCAAACCGAGACCTACCTGGGCTTAATGGTTAATGTACACTTTTTGTGTATTGTTTTTCTCCTTAAGGAACAATCTGGAAAAAAGAAAATGGATAGGAAGGGCTGCTAGGACGGCGGGGAGACAGAAACGTGCCCCTGGGTTGCCCATCTGTGAGGCAGTGTCGATACCTGGATCCTGCCGTGGTGGAGGCAACGTGGGCCCGGGGCTGCCCGGCTCGCACCTGCCTCGCGGCATCGTCCCCGTGCGGATCCGTCCCCGTGCAGATCCGTCCCCATGCAGATTCATCCCTGTGCCGATCCATGCCCATGCGGATCTGTCCCTGGCGGGCCCCAGCACGGCACGAAGCCAGCAAAATACCCACGGGGCGGGAACCTGCACCTGGAGAAATGGGTGTAGAGAGGAAGGCCGTAGGGAAGAGGGGTGGCCCTTTGCTGTTGATTGGGTTGGGCTTTCCTGGCCATGTCAGTGAAATGTGCTTGGAGCCTCTCTCTGGCCTCAGATTTTTAATTTTTGTATTTGAGCTGTGCCAGCAATGTACATATGGGCAATGTCATAATATAATTATTGTGGTATGGGCACCTCATGTCTAACTTTGTAACATACAACGATTAAGTATGTAAAATGTTTTAAGAGTAAAATTTGCTCTTAGAGTTTGGGGCTCACCAGGAGAGAGGGAGAAAGTCTCCAACCCTCTCTTAGGTAACTGTTTTTGTTAAGCTAATATGAAGCAGTAATGGATGGAATTGCCTCACCCTGCCACAAACCCTTTTCCCAGCACTGGTGCTCTCTCTCTTCAGTGAGTGTCTTCCTGCTCAGCCAGAGGCAGCAGGATCAGGGAGGCTGGGAAATTCGGGTGGGCAAGGCTGCCAGTTTGCTTTGTGCTCTGGCAGTCTGGCCTAAACACAGATGACAGATCTATGAATATTCATGGTGATACCAGAGTCGTCAAGGCATGGCTGGGATTTGAGCCTGGAGCAGATTGGATCTGGTGCCATGGCACCTCTCATGAATGCTCATGTGAAATGGCAAGGAGCCCCCTCCCTGGAAAGGAGCCCCTGGTGGGATGTCCAGCAGAATTATGACATGCAAATATCCTTTGTTTTCATAGTAAAAGCAGATTGATTAATATTAATATCTAATTCAGAACAACTTTGACAGGAGGCCCAGGTGGTTTGTGACCCGCAATTAATAGAATTAATTATTTTTGACAGCATTAAATTGTCTTGGTACCCCAGCAGACTCATAGTATTCATGGTATGTGTGTCAGCTTCCCCAGTTCTGTTGCATAAGGATCATCTGTGCACATTTTTTGCTAATTGCCTGGCAATTTTGCATTCCCAGTCCTGCATTCAAACTAAGGCTTTAAGTACATCTGCACACTCTTCAATAACATGATAGAAATTCTTTCATCTTCTTTGTCTTGTACTTTTCATGGCTGTAATAGTTGATCTTGTATTTTAGTACCGGGTTTGTTGATTTGGTATTTTAGTACCAGGTTTATTGGTTCTAATATTCCGCTCAGCTTGTGAAGTCAGGACCGACTGGTCTCTCATACTCTCTAGTTCTCAGAGCGCTTTGGTGTTGCTTTAAATAACACAGATGAAGGGTCAGTGTTCCGAATAAACAGGATTTGCATTCAGCAAAGCTCTCAGATATATCTATTTATGTCAAGTTTTCGACATGTTGATATGCCAGTAAAACACTGGAACTACTTCTGTTTTCCTGTGAACCTGGGATTTACACACTCATGAACCTGTCTTAATGTTTTCCTTTAGTGTTTTATATTCTAATATCTAAAAATCCAATTGAATTTTGGAGAAAGATTCTCCTAGGTAGCAAATTATTTAAGAAATATACACGGGTTCACAAAAATCTTGCATGTGCTTCTTCCCTAGAAAAGGTGCATGTGGAACACCAGTGACCCAGCTCTGTGTGTTTGTGACGGGAGGAGGCACAACATGCTGAACACTGTTTAAGTCCTCAGATGTGAAGTAATAAATTTCGTTCTATTTCTCCTTGTCCAGGTTCTGGGCTCAGTTTACACGGTGTGTAATTCGGGTAGCAGCCAAAACTTGGATCTGTTTCCCTGTGAATACTCAAAGCATGTTGAATTATATGCAAGCGTGCATGAATGGCTAAAATCATGGGTTTTTTCTTTTTTTTTCTTTTTTTCTTTCCATTTCCCCATTTCTTTGACAACTTTGAAGTATATGTCAATACCAGGCGTGTTTGGGCTCATCTTTTGCACTGAGTGCTGCCTTTCCACGAGCACACCTGCTTTTTTCAGCTTCGATTTCGCTTTCAGCTCTGTACAAAGTTCCTGGCAGAGCCTGG
This sequence comes from Nothura maculosa, assembly GCA_032353885.1. Taxonomy (NCBI): domain Eukaryota; kingdom Metazoa; phylum Chordata; class Aves; order Tinamiformes; family Tinamidae; genus Nothura; species Nothura maculosa. Next base: position 631,498 of record JAUBOD010000663.1, read on the forward strand.
GGGAAGGGAGAGCCTGTGCATGAATTTCCCCTGGAGCAGCTTGTGACAAAGAGGTGGTTTCGTTACCAGCGGGTGAAAGGAGAAGTGCAGCTGGGGCTCTGAAATGCATGCGGGATCTTGGGTTCCCACTGCTGGCCCTGGGGTTTCCACCTCAGCTTCCCTTGCTCTCCTGCCCCAGCATGAGGGGGACAGGCCGAAGATGCTGGATTTTCATGTGAAGGGGAAGGCTGGGAGGGAAGATAAGGAGTATTCGGAACAGAATGAGAAAAAGGGATGTACTGCAAGCAGGAGGAGGAAGAAGGGTTGTGTGTGGATGAGATGACCCAGCAAGAGGCACGTGGGGAGGAGGAAGGACTTCTGGAGCACCAAGGCAGGTTCAGTGGTGACTCCCTTGAGGAGCAGGGGGAGGCAGGGAGCAGAGATCTCCATGGTGTGAAAATACTTGGGTTTGGCTCTTGTGCCAGAAACGAGTGAAGCGAAAGGGAGTTCCCAGCCTGTTGGATGCCGCTTCTGTTTGTGCTCCCGGAGTTTCTGCAGGAAGCTCCAGTCCCAAGTCAGGAAGTATGGCCTTCCTGACCTGCCTCGCTGACAGTGGTGGAAATTGGGTGCCAATTCCTCGTAAACATCATCTTAGTGTACGTGCTGTTCTCTTGGTAAAAGGTAAAATGGGGACTAGGGAGGAGAAAATGAGTGGAATCCTAATTCCTTTCTTAACGCAGTCGTTTGGAGGTTCAAAGTGACAGTAACACAGTGTGCCCAACAAGGCACCAGAGCCATTCCCTGCTGCCTCTTGGCTGCAAATCCTGCGAATCTCCTTCCCTGCTGCTCTGCAGGTGCGTGGCTGGACCGGTGTCCTCATGTAGCCGGAGCTGCCCCTCGTTGCGTGGCTGGGACCGCGTGCTGGGCTCATGCAGCTCCGCTCACAGGGACAGGAAAACACTAGGCCTGTGGTTCTTCACGGTTAGTGCTTGCTTTGTTTAGTCCTGTGAAATACCAAAGCTTGCTCGACTGCTCAGAGCAAACACAAAATAATCGGGAAAACAAAGCTGATGCTATGTCCTTGATATTTCCATTTTGGCATAACTCTGTATTGTGTAATTTGGTACTGGTCTAGGCTATAGGGAAGGTAGCGAGAGTGAAATGGGAGTGAACTTGGGAAGAGGAATGTTTTGTCCATTAGCAAACAACTTCTGTTTGTCAGGGAAACCCGCAGTGTGTCCATTCCCAGCACTTCTGCAGTGTTTCCTCACTGCGCTGCCGTTGCCAGAAGCACTAGGCCCATATCCTGGCAGGCGGGATGCATGGTGGTGCTTGTGCCTGGATACCCCTGCGGAACAGCCTGCGGATCCTTGGAGGCTGGAATGCCGCTCCTCTGTTACTCCAGTTTCGTCCTTCATGGTTTTCAAATTCCTTTCATGGGCTCTCATTTCTGTGCAAGATGTTCGTTGTTTTATCTCACTGAAAGTGGGTAAGGAAGTGCATACATTTTCATATGTACTGTATTTGCATCACTTTTGTATAACTGTTTACTTACAATTTAATCATTAATTCAAGGAGTTGGAGCAAGGGTGAAAGAAGTTTCAGTTCAGTTCTGTAGTTAAAATTGATCCGCTCTGCTGAATTTAAGGATAAAGGAAGAATTAAACATAGGTTGCTTGCTAACATCTACATCGAATGTAGGACTCCCTGCACTTTCAGTTAAGCTTACACAACTTTATTTTTCTGTTTCCTACTCTTGAGTTTTAGTTATTACATTAGCCTTGTAGGCTATGTATTTGAGCACAAACCACTGCCTTTCTCTTTCTCCATTTCAGATGCCCATTTGTACAAATATTTATATTCAGTTATGATCAGGTTGTCCTCCCCTTCTTTGTTAAAGCTGGGTCGAACAGCAGGAATGGTGTGACCGACTCATTTAGCTTTATATGCGGTAGGTGGGAGGACAAACGTTGTGAGGACCTCGGCTCCTAAACATTTTGTTCACGTTTTGGGGGAGGACGTGGCTGATGTCGATGCAGGAGGCCACAGTGTCACTTCTGTCACTTATCACTCAAGTGCTGGCTGAGGAGCAAAGTCACTTTGTGCCATGGAAACCCTAAAATAGAAGAACGCTAAAACACATAGTCCATCAATAAGAGAACTACTGTCATAGAAACAACTTTTATCATGCCTGCCAGTATGAGGAGAATGTTACCCAAAAAGCAGGATAGGATACTGCTTCAGGAGATCTAGTTAGTATCTAAATTGGATGCTTAAACAAGTTTCTTCTTTGTGGGAAAACCCTCCTGCAGTGTAATGTTCCCTGTGAAACATGACATCCTGAAAAAGCTGCCTGTTTCCTACTGTTTTACCCACAGTATCTTTGCACTTTTCTCTTTTTATAAATTCAGTTTTATGAGGGGAAAAACGTCTGCCATTTTGCAGCTAAGCCACAAAATCTGAAGCTGGAGAGGGTGATTATGGCTTCCACCACTGTGAATAATCCTGTGTCCCCACACAGAGCCCACATGGTGCAATGGCAATGCTCATGGTGCTCATGGTGCCTTCTCCAGTGAAAAGACTGGAGGGGAACGTGCCGAGACTGCTGGAGTGCTGTCATCCTGCTTCCCTGAGAGGCTGCGGGAAGTGTCCCCGTCATGGGCACAAATTGTCTGGGACTCACAGCCCGTCTGTCTGTATAGAAATACATCAGCTCTGTATTTACCTTGGTATTTACTCAGAAAAGCTGGTCTTGTTTGTGTCGTATAGTCAAGGGAGGTTGTAGATGTCAAACCCTGTGCTACAGCTTGAGACTAGCTGAGAGGCTGAAAACCTAATAGCTCATCTTGCTGAAAGGCACAAAAGAGCAAATGTGAAGTTTATGAAAAATCTGTTCCTGGGAAATCTAATTTTGGTCTGGGTTTTTTTTTTTTAATTCCCTTTCTCAGAGGAAGGAAAGGATGATATTTTTCATATTAAGGATCTAATAGCAAGAAAGGAGGAGGAAATTACAAAGTTATTTTTGCTAATGGCTTCATTTAATTTTGATTCCGTCTCTGCCCTTGGGAAAACACCCTACCAGTCATACCACATCTGGATCTCCCTTTGAGCCACAGATACGGAACACTAAAGGACATAAAATGGATTATTTTATATGTAGGAAGGCTTTTGTTTGTTTGTTTGGGGTTGTTTAGTTATATGCAGTTACTGGGTGTTGCCTTAACTGCCGGAGCACTTTGAGCTTTGCACCTTGGAGGACTTGCGTGCTCAGCCAAGCAGCCGCTTTGAACTTTGGCTCCTAGATTCCAAATACTGTCTGGAAAATCCTCCTGGCATTCCACCCGAGGGATGCCGGTTGGAGAGGGAGCTTCCTTTCTTCCCGCAGTTTTCCAGCCCCCTGGGCTGCACATTGGCTTCTGTCGGAATTCCCGCGGTTTGGCTGAGCGCCGCGGTTGCCCGTCCGTGTCCAGCAGGGACTCGTCCGGCGTGGGATTGCTGGAGCATCCTGCGTGAGGCTGCGTGAGGCTCCTCGTGGGATGCTGCCTGCAGGATGCCACTTTCTCTTGCCATATGGGCAAGAGTGCATTAAGGACATATAGTGAGTACATTAATGACATATAGTGAGTGCATTAGCTGCTCCCTTTGCTGGCTGGACGCAGGAGCATCACTGCTCAGGGGCTACCTCTGCTCTTTTGCCTGGGGCCATTCTTTCTTCTTTCTCTGGATGGAAATGTATAGCAGTCATTAATCCTTTCTGTACTCCTCTTAATTATTAATTGTACCGCCTTGTATTGTGTTAATTGTATTAGAGCTCGTTCTGGGTATTTGTGGGCAGCTGGGCTGGGACAGGCGGCTGCCAGTTGGATTTCATTGGCCTGCGGAGCAGCCCTCGCCTGCGCTCCCTGCAGGAGCCAGGACAACGGGAGCAGCGGCCGCGAGCTGGAATTCCCCCCAGTCCCATTGAGCGTCCAAGGGGGAATGGCACCGGAATGCTAGTGGTGGGGTTGCTACAACTTCACTTCTATTATTATTAGTAGCAGTATGAATGAATCCAAAGCGAGGATGGCAGCGCCAGTGTAGCCCTCTTTGTAGGGGGAGTCTTTTGAAATCAGTGACAATATTACTATAGATGATTTTGCTGTGGGAAAGTAGAAATCCAAAATACCTGTCCATAAGGAGGAATGGATGGGTAGTGGCTGTGGGACGTATATGGAGATGCAAAGAAATTCCATGTAGAATATGGATGGATTGGGAAGTCATAACTGACTACT
>JAUBOD010000663.1:644264-664072 GCA_032353885.1 Nothura maculosa
TCAAGTTTCTGGAGCTAATGAGAGGAAGATTGAGATGTTTATTGGTTTGGGGTTAAGTTGCTGATTTCTTCTTCTGCTCCTGTAACTTTATGCCTGTCCTATGAGTTGAGCTCTGCCAGGTAGATTAGCTGACAGAAGGCAGATACCTAGACAAAACTGACAGATTTATGTATTTATTTATTTTGAAACAAATGGAATATGTCAATTGTGTGATGATGGATTGTGAAGCAGGAAAAAAATCCAACAAACCTAGATTAATAAATAAATAACCAAGACACCAGAATGCCTTGTATTTGTTTTCAACACCATGCATAATGAAATGAAACTAATAGTGGAAGTCCATCTGGCCTCTGAGTGAGGAGCTGTGAGAGGGCTCTTTCAGAAGGAAAAATGCTCATCTGGGAAGAGGAGTAGCTCTGAGCAGAACTTTATTAATTTTATTACTGAAAGGAAGGTGTGTTTTCAATGCCTCTAGCAAACTGTTCCAATGATTAAGCTCAATGTTAATGAACTCCACACAATTCAGTATCTTTAAGTGGTATTTGGATAACCATTTAGAAGAAGACTCCAGGTGAAGCTATGAGTTAATGATCTTCTTTTTTTATTCAGTTATGAATTTAATTTGTTTTTTTTTTCAAGGAATATTGAGTATTATAGCCTCGTCAGGCAGTAAAAAACATCACCCCACCTAGATGCAAAACAAGAATTATGGTAAGTGTTTGAGGGACCTTGTTAACTCAGCTGTCCCTTCTCCACATAATGAAGTTTTGAGTGTCAATAATTTTTTCCCTTGGAGATTTTTTTTTAAAAAAAAGAGACCGAAAATCAGGCATTTCAGCAAGGACTTTGGTTTATTTATGGCCACTGTTTGTTTCCATTTGCTGTTCAGACTCATTAAAAATAAGAGACTTGCCTTCAGTTTAATAGTGCTTGGCACAGAACCCTTGCAAACAAATGCAGATTTATGATATGGTGACATACTTGGAAAAGTTTGCATGAGTAAATAGGATGTTGTGTTTCTTTTCTTCCAGTAAGCACTGTAGGTCAGCATTAGTAAGTCAGCAATCCCAAACCGTATTTTGTATTTCTTCGCCATATTTTTTCCTGTGCAATATCTCTCATCTGTAACACATTTGCCTCTCATCTGTGGTCTTGTGCCTGGCTATTGAGTGTAGGTCTTCTGAGAAAAGTGATTAGGCTTTATAGAAGCTTGTAACTTCCCATTAAAACCTATTCAGAGTAAAATAGGGGAGCCCAGTGACTTATGTAAGTGTCATGGATTAATGTGGATTCATTGGAAAATGGAGCGCTCTCTGTCCTGACTGCATAGTTGTGTTGTTAACTAATTGTAGTGAAGAACACTTTTTTTCATAAGTATTATTTCATATTTTTTGAATTAACTTGGGTTAGGCTGCAGCAGACAAACACTGATGTACAACCACTACGAGGGGTATATTAATACATTATGTAAACAAAAGACTCATATTTTCAGTCGAGAGGGTTTTTAGGAAGGCTGCACCAGAGAGCTGCCGGCTTTGGCGCAGACCATTTGTAAACCCAGAGGACAGCCCTGACGTGGGGAAGTGAACGCAATAACGTGCATTAAACTTGGAGGTATCCCACAGTAACTCCCAATGCAGACGCCAGAATTTCACATTTTTGGTGGCCAATGTTCCCCAGTGTTCCCCAACTAAATAAGCATTAATGCTGATTCCTCCTAAAAACTATAGTGTTAGCTTGGAAGCAATCTGTGATGTTGCTGCCTGACCTTCAGGAGATGACTTGAGTCATGGCTGACTTCATGACTTATGTTCATTCCATGCAGCAAAAAGTCAAGTGATTGAAAAGATTCCTCTTACAAAGGAAAATGTGATTTCTCACCATCAGACAAAAAATCAACTTAGAAAATGGTTTGTTTGTCTGTTTCTTCCTAAATAAGAAAATGTGAACCTCGGTTTGGGATTTTCCTTAAGGCAGCAGAAGTATGCCTTTGGATATGAAGTTCATTAAAATTCTTAATATATGACCTAACTTCATATTGGTAGAATACAATGAAAGCAGATCCAGACAGATGTGTGCAATTTTTAAAAAATTTATCGCTGTGTAAAACAGTCGGCACTGAATATTGGCCTGTTTTTCGAGATTCCTGATAAAGCCTTCTTTGGGTGTGAAGTTACGGAGCGCTGCTGCCGTGCCGTGCCGTGCGGCGCCGCTTCCCTGTGCGCGCAGGGGAAGCGTCGGGAGCCTCCCCAGTCCCGGTGTCGCGGCAGGGGCTGCCACAAAAGGCTGCTCTCCTGGTTGCACAGGATGTTCCTTAAGAGTTAGGCTAATTTATGCCTGTTAAGTGGCTGGCAGTGAAATTAACGATAATGGGAAACACGTAACCATCTGCAAAGAAAACTCTTGTGTTATTCCAAATTCATGGTGTGGTTGCGGATTTTTTTCCCCGATGAATTTTTTTAACATATGGTAAAGGCTATTTGACTCCTTTCCCAAAGAATCATAAAAGAAAAAACAGGGATGGAAAAGATCTGCTCATTCTTCTGTTAATTTCTTTGCCAAGTCATAACTGTTCATCTCTCTTTGTTTCTTCTTCCCGTTTTCTAATTCCCGCTCTGTTCAGCTTGGTGCTGAATGACTCATGTGCAGGAACTCCCACCACTTGCCTTTTGAGACTGACCTGTAACTTGGAAAAAAAATGAGGAAATCACATTCCCTTATCTCTGTGCCCCTGCCTGCAGTTATTACCATGGGCTACATATTAATTTAATGGAGATTAAATTTCTTAAATCTGCATGAGAGCAGGAAGAGAGGCCTTGGAGATCAGGTGTGGATACAGATGTGCTCCTTTGCTGAGGTCTCTTCAGAGGCGGGACTGCCCGGTAATGCCAACAACATCCCCAGTGTTTTCTGGCACATCAAATACGTTCCAGAAGCCAGACCGTAAGGATGAATGGGTGATGGCAGCGCGGCTGCTGCGGCTGAGGGCTGATGCAGCCGAGGTGCCGCCGCCTCCCTGTGCAGCATCCCCACATGCCGTGTCAGGTGCAGAGCCCCTTCTGTTTCACTGTTCATCTTTCTTTTTCCTTTGTTGTTGAGGTAACTTGTCTTTAGTGCCGCTCACACGGGCCTGTCAAAGGCAAAAGTCGAGTGCAGGAGCATCCCTGTAACTGAAAGCTAATAGGAAGGTGGTAGCAAGTTCTGTCTGTGGCTTTGTGCTTTTAAAACATGGCCTCGGATCTAGGCCTGGGGTTTATTTCAAAATGGGAAGCAGGTAGCTTTGCTGCGGGCCATCGTTTGTTGTATTTGCATTCCTTTGTTGTGCTTTTCTCCTCAATGAGCAGCCAGGATAGCGGATTCGCTATCCAGCAGCCAGGACAGGGATTCGCTGCCCAGCAGTCGGGATAGCGGATTCACTGCCCAGCAGCCAGGACAGGGATTCGCTGCCCAGCAGCCAGGACAGCAGATCTGCTGTGTGTGGGGTGAGCGGAGCAGGGTGTGGCGCTCGGCACACATCTGTGGGCCCGTGTGTGGCACCGCGCACATCTGGGCCGACATGAGCATATGCCCTCTGTTTCTGTAAGCTTAGGATGTTAAGAGGGGGGAAAACACTGTTTAATTTTCACCTTGATTGCATTGACTAAGCAATGTATCTGTGCTTGGCAAAGTCAGTGTCATTTTCAGTGTGGCAAATAAAGCAGGCCTCTGCCTTTCACATAATTTTGATTTTGTGAAGTGGATTCAGTCTAGAATGTATCGAGAAGAGTCGGGAAGAGGGTAGGAGGGTGTTTCTGGTGCAGAGCATCTTTAGGAGCAGATCAAAAGTGCACTTTGCAGGAAGGAGAATCAAAAAGAGCTGCTGAGTGCGTTGAGGCCAACTGGCCGAAGCGATTTTGCATTCAGAATAAGTGAGTAAATGTGCTGTGGGGAAAGCAGTTTTTCCCTCAGAGAAGTGAGGAACCCATGGTAATCTTGAGTATCGATGTATTATCTCCTCATGCCTTTTAAAGAGCTGCCACTTATCTGTGCTAAATTGCTTAGTTATCAAAGCTGATTGCAGGTCAGAATGTGGTGCAGTGTGGGGTGTGGGACGCTCCCCGTTTTGCAGGATGGATGGGGGAAACAGTCAAAGGAAACGTGCAGCAGATCCAGCTAAGATGGGGGCATGGCTTGAGGCTGAAGAGAGATTGGGAATGAACAGCCAAGAGACTCCTGCTGAATCCAGGTGTGTCCAGAAGGGTCTGAGCAGCAGCCTGGCCGAGAACTGGGGAATAATGTCCCAGTCCTGCCCAGGCATCTCCTGCAGAGATAAACGATTTGTCTGTGTGTGTGTGAAGTTTAAAAATACTGTGTAGTGTAGGCATGCAGTAGAACATGACTAAATATAGATTTGATAAAGTGCAATAATAGTGTGCCGATTAGCATAATACACAGACAATATTTCCGGTTTGTCCCAGACAACAGAAGGGTCTTTAGTCTGAGAACCGAGTGCATTTATCACAGCTGGTGCCACTGGAGCAGTTCTAGGGGTACAGAAATGTTGGGAAAGTGCATAAAACTAGTTGGAAACTAGTGAACTAGTTGGAAATTGTCAAGTTTTGGCTCTTCTCTAGTCCAGGTTTTCTGCTCTCGACACGTCTATCAATGTCGTTGATCCCTGTATTACTTCATGGAAATGCAAGGCTATTGCAGGCTGTTGGTAAAACTCCAGTCACTTTAACCAAGACTGAGATATTCCCTGTGGGCATTTTCCAAGTGGGCCTTCATTTTCGTGTTTTTTCTTCTGAGCAATAAATGCCTTGAACTTCTAATGGATACAGAGGGAATGCAGTTCAGCAGGTCATGCCTGAGGAGGCAACTCACTCTGTGCTGAGATCTCAGAACATCAGTAACTGCTGCTGCAAATGCTTTGTTTGCTATAACAGTACTGCTGTTTCTAGAACACTTGCACATCTTGCACAGCAGCTTTTATCACCTGTCTTTAGCAGGACGGTGATAGAGGTATCTCCCGTGAAGCTGCATTTCAGTGTTTGAAAACTGCCTCTAATGGGTAATGTACTTTGTTCTAAGTTAGCTATTCATTAATGTGGCAGTTTTTCTATGTATCTTATTGGATTTTAAATATTGGGGTTTTTTCCTCAAAATGTGTATTTTTAAAAGTTTGCCTCTCTTCAGTAAACAAAAGGTTAAGAAAATCAGATGAGGTTGTTCTTGTGTATGAAAATATAAGCCACAGAACAGAAACTTGATCTGCCCTTTTAACCAAAAATAGAGCAATTAAATGTACATCATGGAAGGAATTTTGGCAAGATTTTTTAATATAAATTTAATATCATGCTTGCAGTGAATTTTTCAGCTTCTTGCTTTTGATGGTGGACGTTGAGCATTATGTCAGTGATTTGATACAAGCAGTACAAAAGCTGTCTAGTCTAACCTTTCTTCCCAAAAGGTACATTTGATATTCAGATGCACTAGACATCATTTGCAAATGACTCACAGGACTTGGGGCGGGGGGGAAGGAAAGAGAAATTATTTCTCTTTAGCTCATGTGAAATGTCTGAATCAAGCCATACACCGAGAACTCCATAAATACTGCACGGGGTTACAGGTTTCCTCTCTGAAACGGCCCTCGTGGCTCCTGTTTTCTCTGCTGCTGCGAGTGTGGTCTGTGAGCGCTCACGTTGCGGCTTCCTGTGAACAAGTGCAGCGATAAAAACCCAAGACGTTTTTCCCCTCCCTTTCTATCCCTATATCTCGTTCTGTTTTGGGGAAAAAATATAAAATAAAAAGAGGAGGGTCACCTTTTGCAAAGGAAAAAGTACTGTTGACTTGCAAAATCTTTAGATTTTATGTCTTAGGCTATGATGTCTAAGAATTTTTCTGTATCATCTGACCTTTCTTGCAGTCTGTAGTTGTTCTGCTTAGCACAGACTAGCTCTTTGAAGACTGTAGGGCTTAAAAAATGTTTTTGTTAATCATTTGCTTATCTGTATGTGACGGAATGGTCTGAACAAGCTGTGGGAAACGGCTACTGTTGGCCTATGGATCTTGTATGTAGTGTCATACAGACCCGTGCATGTTTGCCGATGTGTTGTTTGGAAGGCCTCCGGCGTACATGAGAGTGAATAATACTGTGTATGTAAAATACATATGTATTGTATATGCTCCATTTCAGTAATTTGGGGGTGAGGGATTGCTGTGGGACCGCAGGAGAAGGGCGCAGACCTAGATTACACCATGCAAGCATGGCTTTTTTGTTTCAACATCTATTTTTAGATCATTTTTTTTCTCTTCCTTTAAGGGCCATGCGGAAAGCCTGAGGGCAGCGGAAGCAAAGCAGCTATTGCTATAAGATGCTATATAAAGATGAAATGTGACCCTGGTGCCAGGCATCGTCTTGGGGTGCGTGTTACACAGTGCTATGTTCACAGCGGTGGGAGCAGAGCAGAGAAAATCCACCCGTTTCCTCCCTTTTTCCCCGTGCACACACGTTTTGTGGTGTTGGGGCACCCTGAGCTTTCCTTGCAGATGGCTTTGCACTTATTTCTTTCGGAAAAAGGAATGTAAGAGCTGCAAGTAGTGCTTACCTCATCACACAACAGAGCAGGTGAGAGTCCCTTGCACGTCTCCTGTCTGCTCCTTATTGTGTTGCGGCTGTTGTTGTATCTCCCCACCCCACACTATCCCATTCCTGTAATGCTACACGGGTGTTAAAACAATGGGCTCGGCAGACCCTGACGTGCATCGGATCCTATCCCTATTTTGAAGGGAAATGGTTACAGACTGTTTAGGGAAGGCTTTTCCATCCTTCCTAGGAAGGGTGCCCTGCTCAGAGGCTGCCCTAGAGCACTGAGGGGAACTGTTTATTTTTTCTTCCCGACTGGTATTACCTGTTAGCATTAACAAGAGGCACAAGGAGGTATTTCTTTGTGTGCTGTCCTCAATAGGCTTTGTCTGCCGGGGAGATAACGTTATTGACCACTTGGTACGAGAAAGTAAAAATCCTGTTATTTGGCATGAATAGGCTGGGAATATGAGGGGTGACTGGGCAAGGAGTATGAAATCTAATTTCTCAGAGCATAGCTGACTTTTCCAAAATGTAGGAATCTTGGAGTGAACTTTGAGGCTTCCCACTTGTGCTTAACAATCTTCTTGGCTTTTTTCTGTTGAGAAAAAGGTGTTTTTTATAAGTGAGATAAAAAATATTCCTGGCCTGTGTTGGGTAAAACAGAATGTGTTTGTTTTGTCTGTGGGCAGTGAGGGAGAACAAGGAGCGGGCAGGAAGCCTGTGCCATGAGGGAGAACCTGGAGTGAGCAGGAAGCCTGTGCCATGGTGGTGAATATGGAGCGGGCAGGAAGCCTGTGCCATGCTGGCAAATATGGAGCAGGCAGGAAGCCGTTGGCAGTGGCAGTTGGCGTCAGCCATGGCGCTGTGGCCTGTGGCGGGATGCACAGGCCGCACAGGCCCCATGGGGCCCATGGGGCGCTTTGCTGCGCCCCATGCCGAGCCATGCCAAGCCGAGCCGAGCCATGATGGCTGAGCTGTGCTGCTGCATGGCCGTGCCCTGCCGAGCCCGGCCCAGGCCTCGGGCCTGGGAACAGCCTAGAGTTAAGGACGGACAAAACCCCAACAAGCGTCCTGGAGGCCTCGGGATCGCACGGTGGTTGAGGTGGGAAGGGGCCTGCGCTCATCATATGGACTGATCCCCTGGACGTGCTGCCTCTGTTGGCTGCCTCCAGCAGCTCTGCTGGACCCCCAGCTTGGCAAAGGGTCAGCAGCTCCATGGATCTGTGCAAAATCCCCAGTGGGAATTCAGGTGCTGGCCAGGAGCAAAGTCCAGATTATGGTCATAAGCGATCTTGGGATTTTTCCCCCTCCAGTGACTCAAAGGGAGCACTGAGGTTCAGAGGTTGCTTTAAGCTGAGCATAGAAATGCAAGGCCCCATTAGGAGCCGGTGCCTCAATTTGTCCTGCTTGGCATGCACTAAATTGCTGATACACAACACAAAAGCACCTGTCATCAGATCTAGTGCCTTAAGCTTGCACTGCTGCTTGTGCAAATAGTCTCATTTCAAAAGCAGCTGGAAGACGGGGCTGGGAGGGGAATGCAGAGTGTGGGCAGCACACAGGGCACAGCACATTCCAGGGGGAAGAGGTAGGAGAAGTCCTGTAAAAGGCAAAAATCAACTCAGACGTTCTCATTTGCTTTTCCTTTTAAGCTGCAGCCTGCAGCAAAATTTGTCATCCGCAGTGTAGGTGTAATGCTTGCAGCCAGGAGCACCAGCAAGTTTCTTTCTTATAAACTACTCGAGACTAGTTATAGTGACTGGTTACAGTCCTTGTCACAGTTTGTGGGCAGAATCTTCTTAATGTTATTTGTTCCCCTCCCCGCTGCTCTGAGCTTTGGAGCGAGACGAGCCAAACTCCTGTGTGGAGTCAGCACCTGCAGTCTTTTTCTGCCCCGCTTTGTCTTCCTGTGGTTTCTTTTGCTGCGAGTAATTGTCAAAACACCTTGTTACCACACTTCCTCTTTGAAGCTAGAGAAGAGGGTGCGTAGCAAAAGCATATTCAGGGTTGGCCCTTAAAAGGAGCTTTATAGGTGCCCTTTAAAAAAAAAAAAAAAAAAAAAAAGAAAAGAAAAAAAGGGATGATTTCAAGCTCTATACCATTAGTAGGTGATTTTATTCTAACTGTACTCTCATTTGCAGTGTGGTCTATTGACATCAACTGAGGTAAATTCCTGTCTCACCCCTCCTTCACCACTGCATGCAAAGGGCTTGAGGAACCATGATAAGAGTTTTTTCCCTATTTCTGCTCTGTTTCCTGACGAGAAGGTAATGCTTTTTCAGTAGGAGAGGTGCTGGCAGTGGAGCACGGGGTTTTTCACTGTGGCAGCTACCGCAAAAGAGCCTTTTGTAGTCGTTAAAATGGCCTGTTGCTTTCCACTCTGCTTTCCCTCTTTTTTTTTTCATTTCTTGATAAAAATTTAAATTTCTCCGAGAAAGTTAAGATCAAAGTGTGTATATCACGTGTGAAAGACATAGAATAGAGCAAAGAAGTTCAGCATGAGCGTGTTAAGTGTTCTTGAAACGTGGGTTGTATTGCTGCTCGGAGCTGACTTCAGTGGTTTTAAAATGAGACAGGCCTCTCAGCTTGTCCGTGTCTTTTGCTTTTTTTGAGTTTTTGCTTTGTTTTTGTCGGGTGTTCTGCCCCATAAAGAGCACCATGAGACACATCAGGAGCGAAGACGGGGAGCAGCGGAGCTGCTGCCTTGCTCGGGGCGCTGCCGCCTGGGCCCCACGGGGTTTCCCTTGCCCTGGGCTGCAGACAGAGCAGCGATGACTCCTGCAGCTGCCTGGCGGTTCACGAGGCACCAGGGCCCCAGTGTGAACCCGGGCAGCAGCCACGAGGCACCAGCGCCGTGGGGTCTCCTTAGCTGCAGCCGGATCGGCCCGGACCTCTACGGAGCTTCCTTAAACCGACAGCTAGGAGAAGCGGAACGTGTTTCTTTCCTGTTTCAACTCGCTCTGTATATAAGCTGCTGACAGGGTAGGGGAGCTACCAGCGTGCTGCTGTTGACTGTACACTCTTGGTATCTCTTTATTGCCATCAGCTTAATGACGGTTTCTTTCCCTCTCCCTATTCTGATCTGGCTTTTTATATCAACTTGTGTGCTGTAAAGATCCTCTGCCTAGCAGCAGGCTGTATAAAACTGCAGCACTCCAACAATTCCTTCTCATTTCTTATTTGGCTCTTCTAAGAGGTGGAATCACTGTCATTTCTTTCCAGACTTGCTAGAAATTATTTCACCCCAGTGGCCTTTCCTTAAGCAATGGAAAACTTTTCCTGTAACAGCACAACACTAAAGCTGAATGCAGCACTGTAGATTCCATAGAAGATAAGGTACATTCTTAAGGAAGTGTGCATTATTGGCAAGTATTGTTCATCATCTCAGTGCCCATGGACCAAGAGCACATGTGACGGGGGCAGGAATTCAGGAGCTGCAAATCAAACTATCAAATTGTTTCTCCAGCAAGAGAAAATTGGTGCAACTCATCTGTTTATAGCTCCAACAGGTTGCTATCCCTCAGACTCTAAAATAGTGTCCCTCTGAGCACTTGCTTTCTTCTCTTAATTTGCTTAATCCGAGTGTCTGATGTTAGAGAAAGACTAGTTAGACTGCTGCTCATAGACTTTTATGTTCAACTTGGAGCATGAAAAATGTCAATATTTAAATAGGTACAGGACCTGCCCATACACTAACTTCAGGTTTAGCTAATGAATATGATCCAGCCTGGAAGCAAAACGTGACACATGCAGGTCCTGGGTCTGTGGAGAGTCTCACAGTATTCTCTCTTTTCAAAGCCTTGCTGTATTGGTCCAGTGTGTGTTAATTTGAGCTGGCCGGGGCTTTAACATCCGTCTGGAAGAGGTGAGAATGCGGCATGAAGCTGCCTGCTTGCTAAGCAAGAATGACCTTTCATATGTGAGCCTGTGTCCTTGTACTTTACATGGTCTGATAATTTGCGTTGTGTGGGTTCCTGGCCTCCTATCTGTGAATCTAGCAGATCTTCTTTGGCTAGTGAAAATACACATTATTGGCATCGCACAAATACTGCTTTTCAAAGTATAGCTACTAAAAGAAAAACTCTGCAGAGTTTTTTTTTTCGGTCTACCACTGGATGTTCTGGTAAAATTCCTCAGCACTGTACGTTGTTAGTAATAAGGAAAAGCAGCAAAATATCTCCTGCTTTGCCTCCTTGATCTTTGTACAAAGAGTAATACACAAGGACACGTTTACTTGTAATGTGGCCTGTTCAGAAAGGGGAAAGGAAGGTGCTTTTGCTAAAGCTCTGCTGCTCAGGGGGTGTTTCTGCAGCGGGTATGTATTTGTCAAGCAGTCCCTGTCAGGTGGTGTGGGGAAGCCCCCCGCGGCTTTGGGCTAACCTGGGGAGGGAGCCGCTGTTCAGGCTCTGTGTGTGCGGGCACCGTGGCCACTGGCCCTGGCTCTTGCTTGTGACCTGGGGGGTGTGCAGCAAATGTGGGACCTCCTGGCTGCGGATCTGCAGCATGTGGAGAAGTGGTGGAGACGGTGAGAGGGAGCCCCGACCAGCATGGCGTTAGCTCATGGAGGCCAATGACAATGGCCTGCAGGAGCATCCGTAGGCATGGGGGTGATTATCCCCCGTGGAGCCCTCACATCATTTGGCAGTGTGAGGAGCTGTGTGCAGGTGATAGTACAGAGCTATGGATGTCAGCTTCCATAGATGAAGACACAGTCATATATAGAACTGCTGTGGAGTATAAATGTAAAATTTCCTGAATACTCTTTGCTTCATTCCCGTTTATTTTACAAAGTAATTGTGAGGCAGAGGGCAAGATAAATGACCAGAGTGAAATCTCCTAGGCATTTTTATTGCCCTCTTCCTGCGGGAAACTGGGTTGGAGTTTAACCAATAAACTCCACTTTAGTGAAAGAACGGTTGGAATCCAGAGCCTCAGTTGCTCCACATGAGGGATTTTAGAGGTTTGCAGGAAACATTCAGCCTGGACACATAATTTATTTCAAACTCTGCCAAAGTAGCAAGGTGAAGAGAGGAAAGGAGCGGACTGTGCTGATCAAACCTGCCCTTCGCCCACGTTGTTAGAATATAGATGAGGCTTTTTTGGTGTCTCCTCCCTCACCCTCCCACTCCCAATTCAGAAAAACATCTGGCTTTGGCAGCTGTGCTGCAGGGCTGTGGTTGGATGGCATTTAAACTTTGCTCTGTGAATGGACTGGGTGGTTTTTCCTCTGGGAAATCGGAAGTGTCAATGGTTAGAATTCCTTAAGGAGCTCAAGGAGCGCGTGGTCAGTTGCCCCTTCTTAAAAAGACATTCCCAAATTTGGAATAGGTGAAATGCATGGCTGGTAAAATACGAACTGTGGTTCTTGACACCGGTTCCTCTGTGCAGAGTGAGGACAGGAGCTGGGCTCCGTGTGGGTTTCTGGTGTGTGCGGTTTCCAGCGCGCATGTAGAAGCAGGAGGGTGGCTGGTTTGCTGGTGTCTGCACGCTGGAGCTGGAGATACCACCAAGAAATCGTGGTTATGAGCAGCAGCCTGCACGTGTGAGGCGCCCTATCTGCTTTCTTGCTAATGTGATGCACTTCTCTGTTGGACTCAGGTTCACGTGACGCCAAGGACCAAGGCAGCGCACGCAGCCTTTGTGTGGTGCTGGGACCCACCTTCTCAAGGAAGACTCTCAAATACTGCCTTTTATCTTCATCCTGCGGCTGACTTGTCTGTGGAGGAAAGCTCGACAGAGGAAAGAGATTTTCACTTCGGAGCCTTTATAAGTGAATTTATTTAAAGAACTTGCTGCTTGGAGACCCTTCTGCAGAGATTGAGTCCTGCTCTTCACCAGTGTTTGCACTTCAGACTGTAAACAATGAGCGAGTTCTGGTTGTGTTTCAACTGCTGCATTGCAGAACAGCCCCAGCCTGTAAGTATGAACATTGGCTCTGTTTTGTTGGTGCATAATTAACTGCATTGTTCGCTTTTTCTGGTCATGTTTTAGCTCTTTAAATGAGTGCAGCTGCACTAAGCTCAGTGAGAATTAAGGAATTACCTACCATTTTGGCTTATCTGGGATAGAAAAATATCTCTTCTAGACTGATGTCATGCAAATATTTGCTTAATCTTAAATCTGTCCAATGTCTTTGAAAAGAGCTTTTATATTTTTGAGTTGTAGAGAGGGAGAAAGAGGAGGCTGAGGAGGGACTGAAACTATCACTCTAAAATCCACCAAACAGCAGGTGGAAATCTGGACTTCTAATGACTCTTGGTATTGTTTAAGGCCAGCTTTCAGGTATGGTTGGATAATGCTGACAGAATAAAATATTTTTTCTGAGAAACAGAGACTGAAATGGCACCCATCTTCCTTGTTCAATTGAATGAAGTTAGGATTTCAACTGTGGATATTTTGGTGACCTGGCATGAATTTTGAGAGAGTGAAGGGATGCACAAATACCACAAATACTCCTTTTTTCTAGGTTTTGGAACGGCTGTAGTGTGACTGAGCACATACTGAACAACTAGATAAAGGAAAGGTTCAAAGCACTGAATGAAAAAAAGAGGGCAAAAATACAAAAATGTTCTTGTGGTTCATGCACCTGCACAGTAGCTTAGAGGATGTTCTTAAGCTTGGTGCTGTGAAAAGAAAATCTTCAGGAGGAGTTAAATACGAGCTTGATTAACACCTGAGAAAAATGTTTGTGTTGAGTGCAAGCTAAATCCAGCTAGGTTGAATGATCAAGGAAAATGAATGTACTTCCATACATCCATGGCCAGATGGGCCATGCATCTCCGAAAAGAATGTGAAAAAGAGCTCAGTGCCTTGTAAAGGATGCAAGAGAATCTCAAAGTGACAGTAGTATGCTCAGATGATAATATTTCTGTTTAGAAAAGGTATAGGATTGCAAAACCTAATGTCTAGTAAGACAGAAATAGTAATTTTGCAAAGCCTAGTAGTAAGATTACTCTTTAATTGCTAACACAAATGTTAGAAATGTGACCATTAATGTTTAGAACAAATAAATGCAACTTTATCTCACCTCTACTACGCCCAAGGAGAAGGATTTATCTCAGATAGCAACATGAGAAGTTGGAAACTTCTCCTGTGCAGCCTTCAGAATGCTATTTACAAAGTTTGGGAAGCATTATAGTTTTAAACTGAAAAGGAGGGGTTTTTTTGTTTGATTTGTGGTTTTTTTGCATCTTAAAGAAGTAAAAAATATAGTCTCTTTGCTCTTTTGTATAATGCCACCCAAGATGTATCTTGCTCCTTTTTATGATACATTTAAGCTATTGCCCAGGAAATACTTGGTATGTTGATGTGGCATTTAATGATCTTTGGGTCATGACTTGAGGAAATCATGGAGAATGCACTTCAAAGGCAGGAGGAGGAGGAATGGCCCTTTTTCATATATTCCTGTTACTCTGGAGGTATGGGTTTCTTTAGAAAGTTAAAACCGTCCCTATGTTTGAGATACAAGTAGCGCTTTGTTAAGCAGTGGCCTGGTTCCTGAAATCTGCCATTCAAATGCTGTGGGAGGCTGCTCGTTTGTGAAGTGCCAGGCTCTTCAGGAGGCCTCACATAGTCACTGTGGATACAGGTGTTTCGCTGTCCTCTCCAGCAGAGTTTTGCAGCCTGTTTGACTCAGCGTGGCTTTCTGTGGCTCTTTGGCCATGCACTGCTGCACCGAGTATCTAATCAGATACATATACATCTGAATGAGTCCAGGAGTGTTTTTGTGCCAGGACATAGGTAGCAATGCATATACCATGATGTAAGCGAAGGAATAAACCAGTGTAGTTGTAAGGAAGCGGTTGCCCTTGATTTCTGTAGATGCTGGGATCATGTGTTCAGCAGACAAAACACACTGATTTTTAATGCCAAATCACAGGTACTCACTGCCCTGTTGAATCACAAGGTAAAGGGAGACGTGCACCCTTGCAGAAATGCTGCTTCCCGTGATGTCCATTGAATTTGCCACCTGGATTTGTTGCTGAGGAGGAGCTGTCTCCTGTCTGTTCCACATGTCGTCCTGATCTGGTGCATCCTGGCTTTCTGCACGGCCTCACTGACAGCGTGGCAGCTCTCATGTGGAAGCCCAGCCCCTGGATGGAACAAGCTGCCTTTGTCAGAGCACAATAGGAACACTATAGCAACACTAGCAACCACTCTTTCAAAATAAAGACCTTCAAAGCAGGAGGCTACTTACTCTGTTGCATGCTAAAAACGTTTCTTTGATGCTGAAACTTGGCCTTTTCTGAAGTATCGATCTTTTTCCCCATAACCTTTTCGGATGCTGATATCTAGGGCTCTGTGAATACCATGGATCAACTTTAACATGTGTGTGTGGGGGGGTTATTTTTTGCTTGTTTTTTTTTTTTTCTGTTCAGTGGAGGGCAGAGGCAAACCTTGAAGGAGCTGTGTGTGAATGTCTGGTTATTTATAGCGTCCATTAAATGATGGGTTTTCAGTCTCCTGCTCAGTCCCAGAGGCAGGAACAATCTGTTGCTTCCTTCTGGCAAAATCCAGCACTATTGTGTTAGCGGTCTTCAACTTGCATCTGCATCTTATACAGCTATACTGTACTTAAAATGGAAAAAAAAATATGCACATGCTTTCAATGAATTTGGTAGAGAACTATTATTCATACTGTATGCTAAGACCTTTTTTTAGCCATTTCCAATACTCTAACGGCCTTCCAGGACTGTGTATTTATTCTTTCCAGTGGATTTTCATGGGTTTGACCCCCAGGTGCCCCTGCCAAAGACAAAAATGTGCATTCAAAGCTTTTTAAGTAGTATATGTTTATTGCCATCAAGTTTATCTGCTCTCACCAGCACTGTGTCTCTGAGAGCATACCCCAGAGCGGTAAGCAGCAATGTTGTGGCTATTTGTTAGTGCTCTTTAGAAAGTTCCTTAAGTACAAGGACAGACTTTAAGGTATCATGTTCCTTACTGAGTTGTGTTACTTGTACCCATAGTCTCTCTTTGCCTTTTATTGGGGCTTAGTGGGTGGTGCGCTGTGCTGCTGTGAATGAAGCACAGGCTGCTTAGAAAGCAGTTTCACTTACTGTTCCCAAGGCTGTAAAAATTGTAATAAGATCATGGAAGGGACATGTCTGAACACAGAGCTTTCATATTTTATGAAATAGGATGATAACTGGAGACTTTCAAGTGTGCAAGGAAGCAAAATTGAAGAGCTGTAAAGCTGAAGGAAGCACGTTCCCGATGGGGGGTTAGGTCTCACTGCTTAATGGCCTGGGAAATTTTACTGTATTAGGACACTGGAAGGATGCAAACATCAGGCAACAAAGGTATTATCGTATCAACTTCTGTGTTTTTCCAAAACGAAGGCTTAAGACAACTGGTCGGTTTTGTCTTTTGTTTTCATGACGCTTTGAGAGTGATATTAATCTCTTAAGAAACAGCTATGGGAAAGTTTTTGTTAGTTCTTTAAACAGCCTGGTCTTAATCTCCTTTCAGAACCAAACTTTTTTTTGTGTTTGCTTTGCTTTGAGAACAGTAGTGCTTTCCAGGATTGCACCACATTTCTTGCAGAGATAGTGGGAAGCTCTGCTCCCGTGAGCTGACCTTGTGCTTCCAAGTGACGAGATGAACATTTTTTCCCATCCTCCAGCCTGCTTCCCGTGGGCTGCAGCCTCCATCCACTGCCCAGTGTCAGTAAGTTCTGCCAAATCCCCCTACCAGATGCCCTCCTTCATAGCTGCAGTTTGAGCTGGGCTTCTCCTGCAGCTCTGTGTAGAAGAACATGCCTTGGGTGGCTTTCCAAGATAGGATTTGGAGGAGTCTGTTATTTTACTTCTTTTTTTGTGTCTTTGTCCTGTCCATTTTTAACTTGCAAAGTTAATTCTTGGTCTGGGAAGTTTTGGTCACAATCTGGAGCACTCCCACCTGTGTTTGGGCTACTGCCCGGTGCAGTTGAACTCTGTTTTCCTTTGATCTTGTAGTAAAATGACTAGCCTGCAATAAAAGGGTAACCTAGAGTCTCCTTCTCACTCTGAACTTCCTTCTCCAGTTACTTAGATTCTTCTCTGTCCCTTGTGTCCTTTCTGAAGCTTTTCGTTTTGCATTTTGTCAAAGATCTTTTATGGTTTTGCTGTGCCACAGATTAGAAAGTGAGGCTTTATCCTTTTCAACATATGAAATACATATGAAAGATCTGAATTTAAAATTGGGAAGCTCGTACTTAAGAAAATAAAAATTGAAACTGTTAGAGGAACAATTTATTTACACTTTAAGCCAATCTCATATCTCAATCTCTGGGCAAGGGGCAATGCTACAGAGGTCAGAAATTAAAGTTGAGCAATAGCAAGAGTTGTGCTTCTGTTCAGATGATCTCAAATTAGATTGTAAAGTATTTATCCAGAACTTTTGCTGCCCAAGGTAATTGGGCCAGGCTGTAGCACTGCGTGTTCCTGCCACTCCTTTTCTCCAAACTGGTGTTTTGAGTTATTGTAGAGGTTTATTGGGTGCAATGAGAGACCTCCAGAGGTCCAGAGACCTCCTTCTCTGGAGATCTTCCAAATCCACATGGATGCTGTCCTGTGCCCCATGCTCTGGGTGTCCCTGCTGGAGCAGGAGGTTGGACTAGATGATCTCTAGAGGTCCCTTCCAACCTCAGCCACTCTGTGATTCTGTGAAATGGAAGAGGGAGAGGAAAAAGTGAGCTTTGAAGAAGATTTCACTGAATTTGGCCAGAAAACCAAGGTGCAGCAAGGCCGCCCCACAGTGTAGAATGTTACTGAAGAGCTGGGGTAACCTCCACAGGCCTCGTTATTAGTAGACCTGACCCTTCTGTGACAGGAGGGCGCTGCTGACAAGTACTGACCTTCCTCCCTGGTGGTAACGGGGAAAGTTGGAGTGCATTTATAGACAGAGCAATGATACAGAAGACCTAAGTCGTCCTTTAGTCTAGTCACTTAAGGAAACTAACCACTGATGTGCTCACCTCTAGTTCTGTTCCTAGAGCGAGGGATATCTATGGCTAAGTAGCATATCTACCATTATGGAAAAGCAGTCACAATTTAGTTCCAACACATTTAAGGAAATAATGAATGTAGAAAAAAAACCCCACCTTTGGTAATCATGTGTAGAAAATGAGGTGTTTGCTACTGAAGAACTGCTGGACCAGGTTCAGTACTGAGTGAGTGGAACAACCAAAATATTCAAACTCTCTTATTCATAGAATTTGATAGACCTACCATATACAATAAGACAATTATAGACTTTAAAGGTAGGTGACAATTCTACAGAACTCCCAGATGTTGTAGTATTGAATTACATTGTCGAGCTGAAAGTCTCGGATGTTTCAAATCCTCCCCTTTTTGTCCCTTTTTTCTTTTCTTTCCCGTTGTTCGGTGTTATTTCTGTAGAAGTGCCCCTAGGGAACGTCTTATTAAAAGCAGCAGAATTATATAAACAGCTTATATTTTTCAGTCCTGACCTGTATGTTCCACTTTCTAGGCCCAATAGGGCTGCTTTAGATTTTTAATTTAGGCCCTGACTATTTTGAAATATTTCATGTAATGTCCAGGGAATAGTACTTAGTACGAAAAGGATAGAATTCTCTATTTATTCATTGAATAGTTATGAATACCTGAATTTATTCGTTAGAAATTCTTGAAGGTAGCTGTTTTAATGCTAGTTAAAGCTGGTGTGAATATCACTTTTTTTGAAGGAAAAACAAGAATAATGACAGCTTTCTGTTGATGAAGATGTGTCCTGTTATTTTTCGTATATAGAAAGCATACTATACTATATACAGGCTATAGAGAGCACAAATTTTCTGCTTGAACATGAGAAGGTTCCCTAAGTTAGTGTTACAGTCATTGAATAGTTTAGTTTAAATCTTCACTCAAAACTTTTTAGCAAGAGGGCATCTTCAAAAGCAAAAAGCAAAGACCCAGGCCAAGTCACCGATAAAAGAAGATGCCACCAGAAACAGTTATTTCTTCCTGGGAAAAGCGGATGGTTTTGCAGCCAGCCGTGGTGGTTGTGCTGTCCATTCCACCATTCCCACCATCCCTGGGCTCGTGCCCTTCGTGCTGCTCCCAAACCTGCCGTGACTCTTGCCCACGTGTCAGAGCTCCCGTTCATTGTAACACGGCTCTTCCGCGCGGCCTCGCAGAGACCTGGAATTCCTAAGGTGCTTCCTAAGCCGGGAACTTCAGTAGGTGAACGTTTGAATTAGGTGGTTTTCCTGCCTTTCATCTTCGGGATGGCCTGGCTGCTCACACAAAGGCACCACCCTCTGTAATTCAGGATTTATATCCCGGCTCAGAGTGAGGAGCTGAATGCTGAGCGCAGAAGTGGCGCCTCTCCCAGCCCCACGACTGGCCTTTGTCAGGCCATTTCTTAGCTTGCAGGATGTCCCCTCAGTAGGGCTGCTGTTCCCTGCAGCTGCAGAAAGCTGCCGCCCTCCCCTTGTGTTTTCTCCCCCAGATCCGTGTGTGGCACCGAGTGATCTGTGGCCCTGTCGTGTTCAGAGTGACCGGCCATCGGGAGGGAGAGGCGCACGTGGAATTCTTCAAATAGTTTTAAGCTACTTCAGCTTTATTTTCTTCTCCTCTACATTGTAAATTCAGCTCATAAGCCTCAGAAAATAATGTGGTTTTATAACAAGCTGACTTATTTTTCTCTTGCTTCTGGTGGGGATATTTTTTTTCAGTGTGATCTAAACCTTCTGTTATATTCTGCTTGACCGATGGCCTAAGGTGATTGTCAATTGATATTTAAACCACAAGGAGACACTTCAGTTTTCTGAAAAATGGTGTCATAAAGGACTAGCTATTTCCCAGTTTGTATGTTCCCTAGTGAGAATATTTTAACTTTGCCTGCTCCCCCTGACAGGGCTCAGTTAGTGTTTTGACTCTGGGTTGTCCCAGGTTGATAGACGGTTACTGGGGGATGATTTGGGGTTACATAGGGATTTATCTTGTAACTTTGCTGAGCAAAAACGGTGGGCACTCCTGCTCTGAATGCAGCGTTTGCGACTCAGCCTCCTCCCTTGTTTGGGACCGTCCATGGTTGTTACTCCTGTTTCAGCATCATGATGGACGAATGAAGAATGAAGATATCAGCGTATTTGCTGAATGTCCTGGGCTTCAGACCCTCCAGTCTTCAGCAAGCAGAGGTCAGATAGATTGTCTAGGGGCAAATAGGCTGATAGGGATAGAGAAGAAAGATCTGGACAAAAATTAGGATAAAATGGAGGAACAGAATTGTATAGGAT
>JAUBOD010000663.1:688155-707274 GCA_032353885.1 Nothura maculosa
GTGTCTGTTGGTGTCTTACTGTGATCCCAGATCCTCATGTTCCTTGAAGAGGAGCTCTGCTGCACAAGCTGCTCACAAGTTTTCCTAAACCTTATATTCTGGACATATATCTATATTTGTCTATATATATATGTATATATACACACGCAACACATGGCCCATTGTAAAATTAGGGAGGAGCAGTTCACGTTCACTAAAGAAAGATTAGGTTTTTATTTTTGTGAGAACAATTCCATGGATAAAGTGGGACGAGGACTAAGGCTGAAGTAGCACACATCCCCACAGAAAAGCAAATGTGGCCCTGGATTTGTGAGTGCCAGCTCATAGCTGCAGTATTGCATCTGTTTGATATTCAACAATAAAAACTCCCACTTCTCGTTCCCTGTCCCTTTTTTGTCCTCATGGCTCACCACAGAAAACCATGCACTACAGAAAACCATGCACGTTTATTATTTAGCATTTTAGTATTCCTCAGAAACTGCTTTTAAGGTGAGAGAATGATAAAATCTGATGTAGGTTTCAGGTTTTGTGACATAATGCAATATCCCTGAGCCCAGTTACATCAGGACATGACACACTCGCAGAATGAAGACTTTAAAGGCTCTCCATTTGGGGTAAGAGCCTTTTTGTTAACTGTGAAAACATACTGGTTGCAGCTATAGACCAGAATACAACTACTGTATATTACTTAAAGCTGCATAAGAGCAGCTGTAAGACCTAAAGCTGACGCTCAGCACAGCAGTGCCTTCTTTATGAAGAAGTTGTGGATTTCACTGGCTGTCTGACCCCGAGACCACCTGCAACATGGTTTAGAAGGCGAGAGGTCCCATCTGTGGCTGAATGGTGGCTCAATCATGGAGTAGGACTCCCAAGAATAAGGCTTACTGGAAATTTATCTTATATTTAGGAGTCTGTGCACTGAAATAACCGAAGTAAAATTTTGGAGGGTTCTTTAAGCAATTTGTTAGGCAAAGAAGTGGAGCCTCTGTGCAGACACAACAAACCATCCCAAGCCTGGAAGAACTGCACTCTATCTCCGGGGAAGCCACATTTCTTGAAGCATGGCTGTGGACATATATCTGTGTCTGCATTTGTTTGAAACCCAGCCAAGACATCACCCACAAAAATGTGGTGCAATGTCCTTGCTCTTGACAGATGTCATACGTGTTGTGGGATATATTAGGGCAGTGTCTTGCTGAGCATATTAAAAAAAACATGGCCTGGGGTGTCGTACTGTTTAAGAAGAAAACCTGTTCCCTTTCACAGTATTTGCTTCTTCATCATTTGCATGATGCAAAGTGCTCAGCAGCTGCACACATGGCACCGGACATTATTAAATGTGCTGTACAGATGCTCGGAAGCATTATTTAAAGATGTGCTCTATTCAGTAGAGCTTAATTGTGTTTAGCATCCTTAATTACCATGTGCAAGCCTAACGTAGTCCTGGGTGCACGTCTGCATACAGTGACAAGGACATTAAAACATGTTGACTATGATGCCCTGGCTCTGACGGTGAACAGTAGAAGCACTTCAAAGGGTTTAAGCCAACAGTGATTAAGTGAGGTTGCTCCTACCTGCTTATTCCCAAGTTTTGTGCCAGCTCTGTTCCTGATTTGGCTGCACAGCTGAATGGCTTGTGAATGAATCTGTGTTAAAGGGGAATTTTTGGATTTTTGGCCAAATAATTGTTTCAATTCAGACCAGAATCTATCACAGCCCTGCGATCCTCTCGATGATGCTCTTAATTGCACCCGACACTGCTAAGCGAGACGCCACTTTCCACCTTCAGGCACACAGAGAAATTGCAAATTCAGACTTCAAGACAAGTTCCCAAAGGAGCCCAGAGGGCTGGAGTGCAGGCAGAGCTGGCACTAAGTGGCTGAACACCAAACCCGCTTGCTTCAGAGTGGTGCAAAAACCTACAACCACATCATGAATAACTGAGCCAGCTTGCAAAGGGCAAAGTTTAGCTGACCTAACACAGTTAGGACACAATTCGAGCATTTTGTGGGGAATTTGTGAGGCAGTGTTGAATAGTCTGTGCCCGGTTAATTTTTTCCCCATATCCACTACTCTATTTCTTTGTAGTAAGATATTGAGAGAGGCCATTAGCAGAAAATAAAAGTAGGCCATTATGCTTGGCATGATAGTTCTTTTAAGTGAAGTGGATGCTTTACCTTTGGGACTTGGCATTAGCAGAAGACGGTCTTTGCAAGGCACACAGTGCACACAGCAGTACTGAGGATCTGGCGGGTCCCACCACAGCCAGCTGGCTCAGGCTTTTCCATCTCTTCAAGAACAATCAGAGCAACCTACAAAGCTTTTATCAGAGTGAAAGGGCCTAAAAGGGGAAAAGGTATTTGAGCGTGAAACAGATTGCTACCTACTGTATTTAGCATGTGTGGCTTTGTACCAGTGTTGTGCTTGGCAGAGCCAAGGGGAAATGCTGCTCAAACGCATTTGGTGTCTCCCATGCGGCACTTTCAATGCTATGAAGGATTTGCTGGCTTTTCCTTGTTTTTTACATCTCTCACCATTACAACAGCCTTTTGACATTGCAAATAATTTGAAATACCTGCTGGACAATATAAACACCCTTTGCATTTTTGCAATTTCTGATAGAGCATAGCGGAGTACCTTGTTAATGTGAGCAGCCCCTGTGCTCCCTATGGGCTGAGAACTCTGTTCTCCTACCTGCTGCCACATCCTCACCAGACATGTGGAAATGACCATGATGCAATTATGTTTCTTGAGATGTCACAGCTAGGAGCAAAAGTCCATATTATGTGGAGTGGATTTTGAAGTGCTTGACTCAGATATCATAAACAGCAGCAGCACTCAGAAGGAGCTGAATGAGCCACATGGAAGAATGCAATGGAAGTAAAAGCTAGGGCAACATTTTGTTAAATCCAGCAAATGTCCTGAAACCGTTTATCTTAGCAAAAATCTTTACATCTGCAATAAAACATGCAGATACTCATAGTCCTTGGAGAAGTGCGCGCTTCCCAGGTGGTTAATGCTAATGCACCTTTTGGCAGCCTTCAACGCAGTTCAACGTGTTGCAGCAGCGAGGGCCCTTGTATGGGGTGCACTGAGTGTCAGACAATGCGTGGACGGTTGGGCTGTCGTGTGCCCCTTCCCTTCACACTCATAATGGGGAAACACATCCCAGAAAGTGGAATTGGGACACTTTCCACAGACACGTGGCGGGCCATGGCGGGATGGGTTTGGGAGGATGGGAGATGGGATGAGGGACAGCCTGCTGGGCGGCCAATGCCCAGGGCCTTGGCCAGCTCCCCTTGGCGGGAAGGAGGAGCTGTCGGGCCAGTGCATCAGGACTTGTTCCTTTTTCACTGCTTTGGGTAGCAGGGGCCAGACTGTTTGCTCTCCCTGTGGAACTGCAGCCAGCACTGGGTTTCCACAGCCAGGTCTGCAGGAGCAGCGAGCCAGAGTGCCGGCGGAGCCGGGCTCTGCAGTGAGCAGAGGGAAGGGAAGCCCTGTTCCACAGGGCTTTGAGCACTGTCCAGGAGACACAAACTGATTTATCTTGCTGCAAAGCTGGACAGGGTGGTGTCCATATGCAAGGGACTGCACACTTCCAAGGTGGGCGTAAAAATGCTTTTAAAAAGCAACAGAAATTGCAACTGCTTCACACCTCTTAAAAACATACCCAGCAGTGGGTTTCCACACCCACTCACCGGGGCCGCGTGACACGGGGATGATATTGCCAGCCCGGGACAAAGTCCCTGTGTTTGGTTATTGGCCAGAGCCACCACCCATGTTTATATGCAGGCGTCTCCCCGCTGGGACCCGGTGCTGCTGCTCTTGGAGCCTCCCAAAGTGTCTAGTGCCATCCCCAGACCGGGATTAAATAACGGACAGCTCCTTCAAATCGTAGCCAGAGCAGTGGAAATGTGTGATGGAAGAAAACACCATGGACAATGCAATGGTTTTGTGAAACCTAGAATTTCAGAGCTGCACCGAGAGCACAGGTTTTACGAAACCTAAGCGTCTTTTCCGGCCTTTAAAACACACACAAGCATGCCCCAGCGTGTGGAGTGAGCTGGAGCCGGCTGACCTACATAGCTATTACCCTTGTTATCCCAGCAGATCCCACTCCCGGCTGCCGCAGTGCCGGCTGTCCCCACAGCCTGAGCTGTGTGGAGTCCTCTGAGAAGGGGGACTCAGGGATGAGCCACGAGGTGCCTCATAATCTCCGTGCACAACAAGGCAGAGGCTGCCCCAGAACTGGTAAATTGCTTCTTTCCAGTCCCAAATGCCAAAGCTGCCTGGCTGCAGACACTGCGGCTCCTTTCACCTCCTCAGAAAACCCTTCCACAGACAGATTTCTTAAGATTTCTTAGACCTACTTTTCTACCTAAAAGCAGATGTCTGCATGCGGGAAAGGCAAGTCAAGAAATTACCATGAGGAAGACTCTCCTGCTGGAGGAGCCTTTTGAGGAGGTCGCTGCAGCCCTTGGAGTATCAGCAGGACGACCGAGGCCTTTTTTGCCTCGGTATGGGGGTCAGTGCCGCCCTGTCACTGCTCTTGGAAAAAGAAAGGCCATCAAATATGTGCAGCTGCTGACTTGGAGTGTGCTGCGTGCAGGAAAGCTGCCCACTCCCTTGAGCAGAAATCCTCCTCCACGGGCCCGACGTGCCTGCTAAATTTGTGCTCCTCTGTAAGGAGGAAATTTCCACAGGGCAGTCCAACAAGCTGTGCCATATGGTCTATAAAAGCCCTACAGTGTGAGCAATCCTGATGCGTGCATCACAAAATGTTTAAAAAGTTGTGATAAATATTTGGATAATTGGGCAATGGGCACGCTAGACAGGCAGTTGCATTAGATGATTGCTCATGGTGCCAAGGTTAAGCCACTTCCACAGCAGACCAGACTGAATATAGGCGATTTTCCAAGCCAAGATCTTATAGTTAAGTCTTTTGACCATAAATGAACCTGTGAATGAGACAGGTCTTTCCTCATCAGACCTAGTGATCGTGAATCAGAGATCTGCAAACAGATTTTGAGGGATTTTGCAAAGCTGAGAATACTTTTGCACAGTCCAGGATTTCACTGCTTGCCTTTTCCTGTGAGAGGCTTAGTCCTGATTTCTGATATACTGCAATGCCCACATTTCTGTTCCTGCACTACCTATAATGTAGATGGCTTCTGAAAACTATTTCTTCAGACTTTATCTGCAATTGATGCTGCTTCTTTCCCAGATGAAGTCAGTCTTAATCCTCCCATTGCAAAAAGAGCATCACAGCCACATTCACTCGGATTATTGGGAACAGGAAGCAGGAACTAATTACTTTAAGTGGGCTTTACAAGGAAGAGGGTAGGTAAATTACCCCTAACGAGCTCCTGGAATGCTCTCCAGGTAGCATTAGCAGGATTTTGATGTTTGGACAGGGGTTAGCATCCTCCGAAGGACAGCAGCACATTTTGCAGCTCTGCAGCAAGAGGTGGCACCTGGGGCCGCAGTCAGTTCCCAGGACAGAAGCAGCTTCTGCAAGGCTGCTTAGGTGAGGAGCCCACGCACATCTACATGGCAGACACTTTGAAGAAATATAACTCACTTATTTTGTGATATAATTATATAAAACAGTTAATTTTTTTCATAGCATTTTCTTCCTTATACTAATTGCTCTGTCCCTTGCCAACATGCAGTACTGCAAGACC
The DNA here is from genome assembly GCA_032353885.1 of Nothura maculosa. Classification (NCBI taxonomy): domain Eukaryota; kingdom Metazoa; phylum Chordata; class Aves; order Tinamiformes; family Tinamidae; genus Nothura; species Nothura maculosa. Next base: position 693,840 of record JAUBOD010000663.1, read on the forward strand.
CAGAGAGATAAGCCCGCCTTAGATGCAGCAGGGGAACAAGAGAGTGCTCTGTCACTTCAGGCAATTACCACAAGATATGAAAAACAGATCTTCTGAGAGAAGGAAAAAGGGTCACATCACTCAGTGAGGCTCAAAGAGCCTCATTTCTTTTAATGAAATAATTAATTTGTACAAGGGCTGTGGGAACTAATCCAGAAGAGGACACAGTTTGTCTCATTAAGGGTCACTTTCCTTCTCAGCTAGCTTCTACTTTGCTGATCTATATTGTTGAGAGCACTTAAGCCAGCCTGGGTTAAGAGCGGGAGAAAGAACCTCTCACTTTTACATCCCTGCTTCAAATCCAGCTTTTAGCTGCTCCAGGAGCACAAGTGGTGATGTGCCAGCACATAGGACCAAGCTCTGCCTGCTGCCAGGCTGCTGCTCACGTAGCTGCAAACCTGACAGCAGAAATATCCATGCAGGAATGGTATTTCTGCATGCAGCTCCATGCACTCATTTGGGATTTGCACTTCAGGCCATGCCATTTTGCTCCTGGACTGACTGCAAAGTGAATTTGAGTTTAGTTGTTTGTGGCTCTTGGAGTAGCAAGTGGGTTGGATTTGATATTCATGAGTTATGGGAAGCAGTGCGAAAAAAAAACAGCTTGCCAGGAGGAGAAAGGGCCCAAAAAGTTGTGTGCTGAGAGACTTCGTTTCTCTAAGAAGCCGGCACACAATGTGACTGGCTCAAATTGGAGCAAATTAATGAATTAAATAAAAACAGCAAAAGGCAGCAGGCTCTTGTAGGGATTTCTCGAAGTGAGCAAAGGAAAATTTGGCAGGGTCTGTTTTCCAGGCTCTTTTTGGTCAGATAAGGCTGCCTGGATAGGGAATGTCTTTGAAGCAGTGCCATGGTCATTCTTGAAGAGAAGACTGCTTGTGGGACAGCCAATTGAGCCTTCCAGGCTGGTGGGAACGTGGCAGAGAGGAGGGCATGTGGAGGCAGGTGACTCCTCATGATTCACGGAGGATGGCAAGATAAATGGGTGAGCTGCTTGTGGCTGACCAAAAGCTGAGTCTGGCTTTGAAAGCGGGGAAGAGCTGGGCTGGTGCAGGACTGACTAAGATGAGTGATGCCCTGAGCTTGCTCGTGTAGCTTGCTGAAGGAGCCTTTGTGTAAAACCTGTGCTCTCTGGTATCCATCTTCCACAAGATGTGCCAGCCAGAGGTATTTTAACTGCCTTAAGTTAAATATATTATGCCTGAGAGCTAATAGTATCTTGAATCTGGTTTCTTATCCTGCCCCAATCCCACTGTATTAGACCCCATGTTAGTTTGCCATTCCCTTCTTCCACAAAAAGTTACCACTGGGCACTGAGCTCTCTGCAAAACTACACTGAGGTATCTGCAACCCCCATTCCCACTAACATCTCTAACTTCCTCACAAGATTTTACCTACTCAAGCAGTGTAACAAGATTTGACAGTCTCTTGGAAGTAATACAAGTATTTGGTGTCCTCCTAGGATCCTCTGCTGCCCTTGCTCCTCTTCATGTGCCCCTTGATGGTAGGTGATGCCAGCTAGTGAGGAGCATACTAATGGGCCATTTGAAAGGAAAAATGAAACACACTAATTTGGACAAAAATCATATAACTTTGTATAGTTTCTCTGTGGGATTTTGCTTGCTTGTTTGTTTGTTTGTTTTAAGAGGGTCTGACTTTACTTTCATTTTCTTCTCTGTGGCTCCATAGGGTAACCTGAGATGTTAAAACTTCATTTCTCACTGAGCCCATGGCTGTCAGTCTTCAAAAGGCCTAAGTACTGAAAAAGCAAATAAATGAAGAAAAAAAAAACCAGTGTAATATTGATTATCCTGTTCATTATAAGCAGTTTCCTCTAACTACTCTGCTGCAAACTAGTTTTAAATGCCTGGCCCTGGGTTGAGCAAGGCTGAGATTCCTGCTGTGTCCCCATCCACACAACGAAATTATCTCTTTTTTGGTTGCCTCTTTCTGAGTAGTTGGATTTTAACAACCTGCTATTTCTAGCTCAGTGACTGTGTTCTTGGAACTTTCAGTTCCTAGAGGAGGCAAAAAGGCAGCAGAAAACAACATACTGTAAAAGCTAAAATGGAGTTACTGTTCAATACCGTGATGTATATGTCCTAGTACTGTTTTTCACATTCATTTGCTAGGGTTTTAACAGAAAATCCCATCTGGCAGCTGTCATGCTTTGCTGCTGGCAACACCATCTCCAGTTGCTCTCTGTGCCCTCACTTCTACATGAGTGCTTTGCTTAGCAAGCCCTTCTAGCCTGATCGTCCAGCCTGTGTCCCTCCATCCATCTTGCAAGACCCGTTGAGGAGAAGTATTTTAACTGTCTGAAGCTAATCACATCATCAGAAATACAAAGGCTCTGCTGTGTGTCCCTTAAGGTTGACCCATGTCTCTGAAGACCACACCAAAGAAAATTACAGCCTGAATGTTTCCCTGCCCCAGCCTGAGAGAGTAACAAGTTCCAACAAATGTATAATACAAGAGAAAAAGCTACATATTTTCTGCTGCGTTTGGCACTCAGAAATAAGCATTACCTAGCAGAAATATACAGGGGAGGGAGAATAAAATGAGTAGCTTGAAGTCTTGAAGTTACTTAAGTAATGCTATCTTTCATCAACAAGTCTGGTTAAGTTCTGGATCACTTTTTCTTGCATCCTCTTGGAGATAACTGTTGGCTCCTTTCTGTTAAAGATCATCCTTTTTCTTGGATATCATCCACCACTGCTACTTCCCCATAAATAAGTTTAAAGAGCTGTCAGTATAGAACCACCTTTATTCTGGCTATGTGGAAGAAAAGCCCCTCCGGATCTGTAAGGGAATATGCTGTTTTCAAACTAGGCTGTTAAGAACACTATACATGGGACAAAACTCTACGTGCACTAGCAGGCCCAAGTCTTGACTCATATTCCAGCCTTGCATTGGCTCTGCTTGGGTAAGAGGTTACACAAAATAAAATTACGGAGTGAGACAGCATGATCAGCCTCAAGCCTTAAATCAGGTCTTGCTACTTCAAGCATTTGGCTGTGCACCTTCAACCTCTGGGAGACACCAGGCATGTTCGTCAAGCAGAGGAGAACTCTGCTCCCCGCAGTGAAAAGCAAGTAACAATGCTTCATAAAATAAGAAGTACACTACAGATGATAGAGTTTGAAAAATGTCATGTGTTTAATCCATCTATAAAACCTGTTTTCTTGTGCCAGTTTGTAGCAAAGCAAGCTTCAAGACATCTGTGCAACTTCGGTTTCTCCCACCAGCCTCCCACTTGCTGCCACACTCTTCCCACAGTGGTAAAATTAGCCCAGCCTCTTCCTCAAGCTGCAGTCACAGAACGTGACTGTAGAGATCCTTGAATGAGGACATCAAAGCAGGAGGCTTGTTACAGCTCTGCTGAGAGCTGAGCACACACTGCTGAGCTTGCGCCGCTATGCGGGGAGCGCACGGCCTGTCTTGGTCTCATCTCAGAGGGCTTGAATGGGAAGGATAGCACCTACCTGAGCACTGCCCTCTTCCAAGGTCCTGCCTGTGTTCACAGGGCTGCTGCCTTGTCCCATCTTCCTTGTCTTTCTGCTCTGATAGCCCCATGACTTCATGTGCTGCTCACTATGGCCTTACTCTCCCCTGCTTTGGCCCTATTTTAGCTGAAGTTATTTAAGGCTCCAGTAGCTGTCAGATTGGGGATTGCAGTGACTGTCAAGCTCTGCAGAAGTTTGTATTACAAGCAGCTTTGTCTTTGGAGCACCCTTGTCTGTGTGTGTGCAAGACCAAAAGTGTAGTGCAAAGCATGAACTCTATGTTTTTGATCTTTTACACAGCACAAAAAAGGCAGGAGGAAGGATAATGAACGAGCATATGGACTGAAAGAGAATCTGTAAGTACAATTACTGAGAAGCGTCTATAGAAGAGATCTCCCATGCTTGTCACATGTCTAATGTATATTTTTTCTTGATAGTCATAAGTACTTGATAAAGATATTTGTAGGATCTATACAATAAAAATATAGGATCTCTACATCCTATTTGCTCCCTTACAGAATTAAGAATTTCATTGCCAACTGCAAGCCTGAATGTTAGAATGTTGTTTCCAAAGAGAGCAGTCAGAAAAGAGACAGTTTTTGTCCCTTTTCAGGGACATTTTGAGCCATTTAAGCATAACTCAAAGCTAGGCCAGGTCATTCTGACCTCTTCTCAGTTTTTCTGCTGTTCCTCTCATTTAATGGCAGGTCCAAAACATGAGAGCTTAGTGTCAAAAATTAATAACGGGTTTGGTAACGCTTCTGAAGTCTCTTCTCCCATATAAATCTTCCTTAACTGCTAAAGCCAGTGAAACTTTTCCAGAAGTGGTGTAAGTGTTTCCCGATCACATTACCAATTTAGGAGCGTGCACAGCCAGTGCCTTCCCTCCAGGGTGGACCATGCCTGCAGCAGAAATGGATTAGCAATCTTCGGACTGTGTCTATAATGTCATGCCTTTGAAATAATACAGAAATAAAGAAAGAACAAGGGCTTTAAGATGGTCAAAAAAGCATTCACAATGTAGCTTTTCTGGTATTACAATATCGCCTAGAGGTTCCAGCTGAGACTAAGGGACCTATTAAACTTGCAGGATTTGCACAGTTGGAGACAGTCTCTGTAAGCTCTCCAGGGAAAGCAGAATCAATAAAGCAAGAGAAAAAATAGCACTTCTAGGTAGAAAATCAAAAATACCAAAGTATATTTGAAAGATACTGAGTACCTTCAAAGCTGTGGCAGAATCTCCTCTGAATAAGGCAACAGAACAAACAGGAGGATTTCCAGTTAGTGTATGAAATCTCTGGTCATCAGTCCTTAAAACATATTCCATTCTACATCCTCACAGAATAGGAAGCCCACATTGAAAAAGAACTGTCTAAATTGCAAGTCTTGTAGTATTAGGTGAATAAACCTTTTATTATTACACTATTTTTTTTCTCTAGGAGAGTAAAGTGCAAGCTCAAGCTTTAAATTGGCATTAATCTAGTTCTTTTTTTCCAATGATCCAGTTTACAGAACTGTAGTAAATATAGACAACAAGACAGGCGACATTACTGTAGATGGCATGTGGTGTAATTAAAAGGCTAATTTAATGGAAAAACACATTGCTTCCTTGTCACTCTTCATAGAAATAACTCTCGGGGAGTTTTTCTAATGGAATAAGATTCCTCAGAGAAGAGATATGAAAAGTAAGAATTGGATGAGAGAATTTCCATTTCAAGGTAGTTGCTGATATTAAAATAGCTTTCCTTATCTGCTCATATGTTGTAGAACAGGAGTATAAAATATGTTTCATGCGCTCTTTCTAAGCAGAATTTCCTCATTTTCTTTCCAACACCATCTTGTAGGAATATCCTCAAAGCAAGCAAACCAGAACAGCATGGTTTTACTTTGACCTATTCCCTCACTATAGAAAGAAATCCAGTGTGTTACCTTCACCTTGGTGAAAACCACCCAAAGCAGTCATGTCCCTTCTGATATTCCACTGCTGAGAGGGAAAGTGCCTGTTTTTCAGTCAGCTCAGATACCCCCTGGCACCACTCCTATACAGATTTGCCCAAATAATGGAGAATATGTACATAAAGAATGAAAAAAGTCCTTTGCAGCAGTTTTATTTACTTTGAACCCTAGGTCAATTGTCAGAACTAGTTTGTCACTGACTGGAGCAAGCTTGTCTATCATTGAATGTTTTAGCAAATATAAAACTACTGCAAACAGACTGAACTTCTCCAGTGATGCAGATGGATAGTTTTCATGCTCATGAAAAAGATGTGATGCCAGTCCATTGAGGAGGCTGCTCTTTTATACATCCAAGTTATATGCCTATCTACTTGGCTATACTTATATGGACACAAATAAACACATTTCAAGGTCACCAGGGAATTTCTTACATACCTTCCAAGAGAAAAGAGGGATAGGAGAAGGATAGAGAGGAAAAAGAGTCCTGAGGTTTCTTCCAAGGCTTTAGTTCAAATCATTTGGTATTGCATGTCTAACATGCCAGTCATCCAATTGTCCAGGGTTAAAGAAATAAAATTGATTTATTTTAGATAAAACTATGGAGAGAAGGTAGATATTTAAATTATTGAAAAAAATGCATTTTTGCAGAAATCTAGAAAGCTGACATAAGTCTTATGCTATGTCATTAACATTATGTCATATGCTTTATTGCAAACAAGAAGTGACCATGGGACATCTGAAGTAAGAATTCCTCAGAAATTGGATATGTGGGTTCCTGGCTCCTCCTTAGCAGAGTAATGAAAAGGCTGTGGGTTGGAATCCAAGCACCATTGAGTTATTTTGTCTTTGGCAGATGAAGATGTTAACTTTCTGGACTAAGATCAGGTACAATTGGTGAAGCAATAGTGATATTCTCTTATGTCTTTTCTTGTTGTGTCTCAGGAGCTCTTAAACTGTGTATTTTCTTTCAACATAAGATAGAAATGGAGATATTAGGGATGCCTTCCCACCTGCCAATTCACTCATGACACCCAGCAAGTGCAGTACATACAGTCCTCATAAAATTGAGATGGTTTTGGCATATATATTTTGTACAGCCCTGAACATTGGTAGCAATCAGTGGGTTTTGACAGGGAAGGTGACAGATGCTTTGTTTCTTACACTTAATTCTGTTAAGCGAGATTTTTATGGTAAATCTAATCTGCTGTTTTTCCTTTAGCTAGCCAAATATGATCGAACTCTTAAGGATTAGCAGAAACTACTGATTTCATGAAATAGAAAACAGGGAGAGGGAAAGGAGATGGGTTCACTCCAAAACAGCCCAAAGCTACAGAGCAAACTCAACAGGTAGCAAAAATTGCATCTTCTTTCATGAACAGGTATTGAAAAGTAAGCAATACTGAAGTATGTAAACATGCAGCACTGTAAACATTTTACCACGTGGTTTCTGCATTTGAACAATGTTATAGATGGAAAATCTAAGGCCTCAAATCAAGTGTAAATACAGATTTTAGACAGATGTTTTAAGATTAGATTTTATCTTTGCATACACCATAAGAAGTTTTTCCTCTTTGCATGTTTGGATTATATCTAGCTTAATGTGAAGCAGGAAGCAAAACTGCACCACCACATGAATGGGTTTAGTCAGTAAACCATTTATGGTAGGTTTCATGGTGCTACAGACGGAAAAAAAAAACAGTAATGCATCCAGTATGACGAGGGTAAACTTCTAGAAATGCTTGGTTTATATTTTAAAGTTTTGACAACACACTGGAAGCTTACTAAAGCTTTTTTTAATGCAAGACAAATCAAAATTTAGAAGCATTTATAAGCAGGATGCTTATAAATGCAGAATGTGGCATGGGTATTGGCATGGTATTGTCCTTTTTTCTGCCTAAGCGTCTCCCTGGCCCGTCACTGTGTGAGCCTTTCCAAGAAAATACGCATTTCCATCATTCCACTAAAGACTAAACCAGCAGTAGCACCAGGGGCTGGATCTTGCCAAGGAACAGCTTGAGGTGGGGAAGAAATGTGCTGCTACAGCTATGAGAGCTGCACCGTGCTGTGAGGGAGGAACCTGTTGGCTTGCATGGGATAATAGTAACATCTTACCAGCAGGAAAGCAATGCAGTGAGGTGTCTACCCATAACAGCATGTGTCTATCCAAGCAAACTCCTTCCCTTTCTGTGCTCTTTCTGTACAGCTCATACTCACCATGGCATCTGAGCATCTCTATAACTCCAACGCCCTGTCCTAAATCACTGAGGAAAATAGACCTCCCAAACCTGCAGTTTGCTGACTTCAGGCAAAAGAGTTACAAAGATCTAAAAAACACTGTTGTGCTGTTGGGAATTATATAACCACTAGCCTCAGGGGTCTTTGCTTTAGAAGTTCCCAGTTGGCAGTAAATCTCAAAATACTAAACAGCAACAGGACTCTGCTGACACAGGAATTGAAACAATTTGGTGATGCCTCCCTGAGCCCTCTGACTTACTGACCTCAGCATAGTTCTGGCTTACAAATACAAACCTGTGAGGCATCACTGCAGTCTTCCTGGGCTGTCAAGCCAGTCACAAATTTCCAATTAACCTGTTGACCCAGCACTTGCAGATAGGATTGAATTGCTGATCAGGTAACTGCTGTCCCAGACAGAGCCTTTATCTTGTGGAAGTGCAGAGAAGTGCTAGTGCTAACGCTTGCACAGATAAATCAAAGCTCTGGACAGTCCTGCCAGTGGGGAAGGCTGACTTCCTGGCTGATATATCTGAAAGTGCGTGTTCAGAATAATTTTTGTGGTCTTACTAAGCAGAGAGATCTTTCTGACAATTGTGAAGGAAGCACTAATCTACTAAAGATTCAGAAACCAAAATTGCATTGACATTGTACTGAGTTAATCTGGCAGTGGTTTTCTCAGTAGACTTAAAATTCTCCTTGTTACGTGACCTATCTGTAGCCCACATTTCAAGTAATTCGATGATTACACCTTTCTAGGCGATGCTGAGATAGGACTTTTACCCCTGCCTCCAGTAACTACACGGGGATTGTATACACTTCATAATTAGTGTGAATTAGCAACTAAAAAAGTGAAATTGGACTAATATGTAATTGCTTGACTTGTGTTTATCAAAGTGGCACTGGGCACAGTGATGTAGTGTGCCCTGCTAAACACAAGGCCCCAGGGAAGGCACCTCTCCAAGTGAAGAGTTCCTGAGCACTTACCAGACAGCCCAACACAACCTGTAGGAACCTGGGTTTGCAGGGGACTCAACAGATTTCCCCTACCTGATGTTAGGATTTGTCTCACAAGACTGAAAGGCACTCTAGCTTTACAGATAGAAATCTAGATGATTTGAAAAGAAGTTGCGTATTTTTTAATGAAACATGATACAATGCCATTTCTTCCAGTGATCTTATCCATTCTGTATTTTCAGCTTGGATTTACATACTGATGACAGGGATTTTAAAACAGAGAAGCTAAAGCTAGTGCTGGAAAACATCCTGCTTCTGACTTCAATATAAATGGAAGCAATTGAACAGCTAGGAGGTGTTGAGGAGTGGGGATGGGAACATGAACTGAATATTATGCACATCAGCTGTGTAACCGCACGAGCGGAGCGGTTCTCACCACGCTGCACCCTGGCTGGCAGGTAGGTGCAGGGGCAGTCACGAAGCAGCCCCTGTCCCTGCCGCCTGCCCAGCCCTGCTGTTGGTCAAGGCTAGGCCCAGGCCCAGGGACAGGGCTCAGGGACAGGGCTCTGTGCCCATCCTGGTCACGTTGCTGCCCACCGGCCCTGCCTGCCTCTCCTCTCCCCTCCGCCTTGGGCTTCCAGCGCTTCCCCCTCACAAGCTGTGAGGCTTGTGAGACTCCTTGGGAAGCCACAAGTCACCCAGACCGAGGGAAGAAACCTAGGTTAAAAATAATATCAACCTCCTCTCCCCACCAAAAAACCCCAAACCAGAACAACAGAGAGCCTTGCTCTAGGGACAAATATCCATGGACTTATATTTTCCATAGCGGGGATGACTAAATTGAAAGCACATTCCTTACCAACCTACCATTGCTTCCAGCCTTGCATGTAAACTGCTGACTTCAGCTGAAGCTACGAGCCATAGAAAATCAGGAGCAGGTATGTTCTTGATGGCTCCTTCTGTAGTGCTGGGGGTGGCAGCCTCGAGTAAAGGCCAGAGGGAGGAAGAGAAACTTCCCACTGGAAATAAAGCTGCTTGTGATGGCAAGCCAGTGCTCTGGGCTTTACCAAGGAACCACAGGAGTCTGTGGTTCTTTGCTTCTGCAAATATTTAATTTCGTATCACTTTTTAATAACCCTGGCTTGGTGCTGGGTAGCCTTCACTGGGGTTTCTCATCCCCTTAAAATATGAAACCAAATTAATCTTGAGCCACATTGGTGGTGTTCGTCTGTTCCAGTTCCTTTACATCATAATAATAATGAAATAACTCCCTTTTCTCAAGTCTAATAACTACCCAGGAGCTCCCATTTCTCTTATGGTTAATTTTACATTGCAGACTTTCCCTAGTTAGACATTGCCCAGGCATATGAAGCTACTGCTGCTGCCCAGCAGAAGCCCCTTGTGTAGACCTTTACATTGGTCTGGCTTCTTTCTGAACATGAGGAATGAGTGAGGGGAAATGCTATTTTGCATTACCATTACCAAGTATAGTTCTGCCTGTGTAGCTATGTCCTTGCCTGGGACTCCTCCACTTATGAACACTGTGAATGTAGGCAACAGAGCAGTTTGCAGTACTGCCCTATGTTTTTGCTATATTAATGTACCTCCTTTTCTTCCTTCTGACAAATTCTATCAACTAGTTTTGAAAAAAAAAGAAAAATCCAGAATAACATCTAATGTTTAATAGCCAGAACTCAAGGTGGACTCGCCAAAACATCTAATAACATCTAATATAACATCTAATAACATCTAGACATCTAATAACATCTAATGTCTAATAGCCAGAACTCAAGTTGGACTCACCAAAACCAACTTAATTTCTGTAGAAAAAAATATAACAACACTAATATTTACTGTCCAAGATCTTATTCTTGGGAGTACAGCTTAAGCAACCACCTTTTAATGTGTGCTGACATTAACAGCAGTCGATCATTGCTGTCAAATAATTCTTCATATTTCTATTGAGATAATCAAAAATTAAAGACATGCACTAACTGATTCCAATACATTTGACAAGCTGTTTTCATTTCAGTAAAACTAAAACTTCTTTGTATATAGTGCCTTTGACAATGTCTCCAGATTTCCCTCTACTGGGATAATGGCAACATTACTCACCAGAAATTCACCACCACCACCTGGCCAGAATAGTTTTGCACTGAACACTGTTTTTTAGACTTAGGAAGCTGCATTGTCTACCTACACCTATGATGCATGTGTGCAGGACAGCAAGTAACCAGACCAATCTGCCATTTATTTCCTGTCTGTTGATGTGTTAGATGGTCATTGGCACTTTAGCCTTCAGAGGTGAACCGGACTGAGCAGATGCAGCAGAGGGGGCACTCAGATGTCTCCATGTTGCCACCAATATGGGAACTTGAATTTCATTTACAAACAAAGATGTGATGTTAGTTGCTTCATGGTATGATGCTAAACACTCACTTTAATAAGCATCAGAATCCAGTCTTCTCCTGATCCCACTCTTTCAGGCATTACTTGCCCTGAAGTCTCTCATGTTCATGCCACCAGAATTGGCATCAACAACTCTGCCTTTTGCTATGTTAACGTAATTCTCTACAGGTACAAGAAGGTAACATCACACATCACACATCAAAAGCTCAAGAAAATTAACAAGATAGGTCCCAGGCCAGGAAAAGGGATGCCATGCACACCTTGAGAAACAGGCAGTTGTGCTGAGGCACTGAGAAGTTATTTTTGAATTCAGCCCAAGGAGTTTTCCAAAATTTTTTGGATGAATATGATTTTGTCTCAACATGATTCTGCAGGTTTGTTAGAGGATGTAAACCTGCTGATGAAGAAGCAAATAATAAAGCCATTTTGATAGCTCACATTGACCAAAGGAAAAAAAAAGTACGTCCTCTGTGTCTCCACAAGAGAATAAGACACTGTACACAAGTTGAGAAATTGCAATGCTAATTACTAACCTAGAAACAGGAGTCTTTTTCACATACAAACATTTTTCTTTCTTATACTTTTGATTCTCTTTCAGTTAATCTTTTTTTGCCTCCTTTGCTTTTTCTGTAGAAGGCTAAAAACATGTCTATTTCTATACCAAAGCAGACATCATTTTTGGTTGTCTTATATGACAGCCACCCAGGATGTTCCTATATTGACACAGATCCCATGGAAACTTTAAGACCTGCTCTGCTGAATGTAGGCAGCCTTTGTGACACTTGGTGACTATTCCAATTTTCATGCATGGGAGTAGGATGAGGCTTGTGCTACTTGGCCCCAGTTTGATTCAGACATCACATTAGTTATTTTCCTTCCATTATCCTAACTTTTCTGCATTCTTGTAGTTGCTTTCAAGCAAGGACCAGAACTTGCCATGTTAGCAGAGGATATCCTTGATATCCTTGACTCCAGGATAAGGGTCTATCTGATCTTCCCTATGCAACAGCCTGTAATACTTTGAAAAATGCACAGAGAATGCTTTTTTTTTTTCTCCCCAGCCTCTCACTCCCAATTTGCTGCTGTATCACACAGCTGATGAAAATAGAATTTCTTTCCTGTACTGGTTTATGTTAACTTTCACGGCTTGTTCAGTCTTCTATCATTCTGCTGAAACCACTTTGGGGATAAAGCATCATGATAGAGGTTTTACAGATAGGACAACCTGCTCACTTCATCAGGTTGCAAGGCAAGAGACAATGTCAATAACTGTCCACCTGAGTGTGGTTCATAGCAGTTTCTGATAAGATATTGTTTCAGAGCCAGTCACATGCATATCCTCTGAATTGGCACCTTGTTTGCTCCTGGCATAACATGTTCACCTCATCTACGGCTCCTTCTTAAGTTAAAATGCTACTAAATATTCACAGGTACTTCTACTCGTGCCTTTCTTGCAGATGGATTTATCTCTGTTGATGGAGATGGCAGTAAATACAACAGCAGTGCCACAGGATGTTTCTGTAATAGGTTAAAAACCAAGTGTGGTAATTTTGCTGTCAAAGGAACTGACTAAGGAAAAGGGAATCGAAAGCATGACCAAATGCTGTGGCATGTACTTAGAGATTACTTGATCTTGTTCTGAAATCAAAGACCGAGAAACATTCACATGTCTCTGGTTAGATTTTCTGCAGCAGTGTTCAACTCTGCTTGCCTTTAATTGACACCATGGATAAAACTCCAGCTAAGTTTTTCTGCTCCACATGTACCTTTGAGAGCCCACATTCTGTGATTTTTAAAAAGCTGGATATCAAACAATTAGGTCCCGGAATGTTTCCACTCTCAGGCTGTCATTAGTGGGGTAATTTTGTGCCTGGGAATGCTGTGGCACACCATCATCTGTCAGGGAGAAGCATGGCAACCCACAAGTGTGTGGTTTCCTCTCACATCCCCATGTCTACTCCTATATGCATTAGAAAACCAAGTCTTATTTCGACTCCTATATAAGTCTACTAAACAGGGCATTATTTTATTATTGCCTCATGTTCAGAGCTCTTAAGGACAGAACTCGGAAACTTTTCAGCAAAATGTGGCACTTTTCCCCCAAAGTAACACTACCTACCAAACATCTCTTCTGTAATCAGTTTTGTTCTGCTTCAGTGATCCACTCCTAAACTTGTAGTCCGTTAAGTCATTAAAGTCAAGTCTAAACACTTGGTCTGATGCTCGCAGGCTCACTTTTCACCACTGTGATGTTAACACAGTTGAGCTACAGCAACTGCTGAAGCTAAACCCAGATTGTTTGTAAAGAGTGGCAGGTCTTTTTAAGGGGGAATGTA
>JAUBOD010000663.1:715075-739253 GCA_032353885.1 Nothura maculosa
CCTTTAAAAACTATTTGAAGCTTGACTGCTTCAGTCAACTGCAATTTACATATTAAGAGAAAATATTTAATATGCAAAAATATAATATACTAATCAAAAGCCCATGCTTTTTCTCCTCAGCTAATAATGCTAAATTGATTAAAAGATATTTTTTCATGCTGTAAACCTTATCTGTGGACAGCACTGGGATAGAAGCAGTGTTTTCTGGGGAGATAGGCAGCATTTGTGCCAGAAATTTTAGTAAGCTATTTCACCAGGCATTGAATATTCGAAGTTCTAAGAGATGGGACTGATTTTAGATATGAGAATGGTCTTTTGCTTAGAATTAAGCATGCAGATAAGTACTTTGAACCCAAGAGCTGAGGTAGTGAAAGAAAACACGTTCATAGCAGTATAATGAGTTCATCGCTCATCTAGAAGATATTACAAGTAGCTTAGAGATTTTTTTTTGGTCCAGTTACTTGATGTACACAACAAAAGAAATGTCTTTACCTTGGACCAACTGTATTTATGTCACCCTTGAAAGAGAGGAGTGGGAATAAAAACAGCCATGTCATAGAGTTGAAACTAATATTAAAGTGAGATGAGAAAGTCTGTTTGGATGAGCGCACAGGTAGCTAAACAGTTATTGCAAGCTCCTGTAAATTCTTATCTTTGTAATTCCTATCTCTGCTAGCACCTTCTGGGGCACTAGCTTTTTCTTACTACCTTAGTATTTCTCTTTCTAGAAACAGAATATAGAATCATGTATAATTGCAAGTCAGTTATACTGAACTGTATATCAAGAAAAGGTGACTTTGACTCAGGTTTCAGATCACTACTTTAAGACAGCCCTTATATTTGTACATGCTGGTCAAAATACATGCTAAAGTTCATTTAAATAGAATTTTTAGTTTCAATAATAAAATAGCAAAATGAATTTCATACTTGGGGCTCTAGAGTTCCTCTAAAGTTCCTCAAATGCAAGGTTCCTCAGCTAACTATAACTTTTGTCAAAGACAAGATGCAGGATAAGTCTAAATATATTATGGAGTCACCCTGAGAAGGTTAATGAAAGGAACTGGGAATACATTTAGCCTGTTGGATAGGATTTTCTTTACACTGGTGATTTTGGAGATGACTTGAGATGAAGTGCAGCTAGTTTCTAGCATCATAGACATTTCAAGACTGTGCATAATAAATACAATCCCAAGTTATTAGATTTTTAAAAAAAATTCTACTATGAAATTTTGCTAATGACCTATGATTTCCATTGAAATTATGCAGTTTATGAATGGCTTTACTGGAAATAAAATAACTTAAAATACATAGGGAAGATTGACTTTCACCTTTTGCTGTTAAAGCAGTTAACACAGGAGGAAAAACTTAGCAACAAAAGTGGAGTAGTTACATTCTGTATTACAGATTTGTCATTTTACAATGTTTATGCATTTTCTTGCATGCTATAGTTCTGTTATGAAATGTATACTTAAAAATGTCAAAAAAGTATATATATGGGTGTAAAGGCATGCATCATATGTTGTCTGTGTTGCTGTTAAGGACTGAATATGACATCACTCCTGAAAAAAGTTTATTAAGTGATTTTTTAGCATGTTAATCAAGAGGAAAACAAAAGCCTTTCACATAATCAGAGTACTACTTCTGTTATGTTCACCTGTGGAAAGAAGTTAACAGAATTTGGGGAACCACAAGATGCACATGGTTTTTATAAAACAGAAATAGTTTTGAATCACAGATCTAAAAATGTTATTTTAAAATGTGTAGATATCAGATAGCATAGAATTGTCAGCTAGGCTTTCTATATTTTTTGTGTAAGACCTAAGCATAAGAAATCTAAGAGTTGTGTAAAGAAACTGAACATTGATTTAAATTGTATCCCTGGTTAAAGCCGAAAGAATAATGATGAAAATATTCAATCCACAAAAACTAAATATTACAATTAGAAATAGAGAAGAATTCAGAAAGACATTAATTGGATATCAGTACAACAATTCTGTGTATAATTGCAGAGAGGGGGAAATCATGCAAACCTAACTAGCAAATGAGGCATGGACAGAAGAAACTAGGATAATGCAGTTCAGCTCTCCCACAGGTGTTTTTAATTGCTACATAATACAGCAAAATAATGAGATGGTGTATTTTACAAGGCAATGGTGTTATTGTACAGTTCATATCTCAGTACTGCTGCATTGCATTAAAATAATTGTCATTTGTATGCAAAATTTTACTATGATTGTACATACAAACTGAATGCATGTGTAATACATATGTAAAATTTGAGCACCAACAGTTTTTTGTATCATCTTCCAGTGGTAGTTCTACTTTGTGCAAGTTAACTCCATTGACATGAGGAAAGTGGCATGTTAGCAATTTTTTTAACCTACTCCTTGTATAAATTATGAAACTTACATCCTGCCAAGCCAGCAAATTTAATGAGAGGTTCCCCTTTGCCCAAGAAAGAATTAGCTACTTTTGTAATGCTGACTCATTCAGAAAGGACCTTTAGAGATATACAATCTGACAGCCTATATAAGCACAAGCCATAAGAATCCATGCATTAATTGCTACATCAGATTTAGTGCACAGTTTAACCAATCTTTTTTTAAAAAAGATGTTCAATTTTAATGTTAATATTGTTCCATCTTCATAAAGTGCTATATGCCTGTAATTCTATGGGAAGATGTGTCAAAATTTTTTTTTTCTTTTTTTTTCCAGCAAGAAGCACTAAACAAATGTAAGGATTGACATGATCTAGAATAATTCTCTATTATAGACTATTATTCCTCAAATAATATTTATTCTTAGATAGATTTAATGTATTTTGGACCACATTGTCTTTCTGTTGCGTCACTCAGCAGCACTGAAGCATCCCCACTGAGGTAAAAAACATATGCTATTTCTTTCTTGCCTTATACATTTACACTATGTGACCAAAACTGTTTCACTGGGGCAATAATTCTCTCACTTTGTTTACACTACTGCAAATACTACAGTGTAAAAGGAACAAAGAAAGGGCAGCAGGCAGAATCCCATCTACTGAAGGACTGCTTATTGGGAATGGCTTCAGTGCAGCTGACAGAATCCTGATGAGGCCATGGGCCTTGTTATTTAGGAGGAGAGGAAGCCTCAAGTCACCAGAGTCAGCTTTGCAATTAGAACAATCCATGTTTTGGTTGGGGATTCACAAAACAAGACAGCAAAAAAAAGGAAAAAAAGGAAAAGAAAAAAAGAACAGGAACATGGATGAGCTCAGTAGCTGCATGATCCCTCTTGTCTCCCACTGTAATTTCTGAGTAGCCTATGGTGCTTTCTACAGCTAAGTTGCAATTTGGGGTAATGTCTCTGCATCAAAAATGCTGAGTTGTCTTTGAGGTAGGGATATAGCATAACAGTGACAGAACTTGGGAATGACTCGATGCAGACATTTAACCCAGCATTTCATGTGGTTTGGCTGGGATTAACAGGCAATCAAATAAAGGCAAGAGCAGCCGGCCTCACTCTTTGCAGTACTTTAGGCTGTGGATTGTGTGTTAAACAGTAGTTAGAATACTATGCATGGCCTGGTGGGAAAGGACGTGTGTGGTTTAACTGGTAATTATGACTTCATTTTGTGTAGGAGAAGCATTTGACTCATCAGTACAAGCAGGATGGTCAAGACTGAGATGGTGTGTGTTTTACTGTTTGTAGAATTAGTAGACTGATTTCTTGCTAAAATGGTCACAGGACTCATCCACAGTTTTTGATCAAAATCTCAGAGGCACAGAAACTAATTAATTAATGGCTCCTACAAGAGAAGATTCGACTTTGGTGTAGTATCTTTTCAAAATCAGCATAGGATGGAAGGCTGCCAGGCAAAATATAAGTAACTGGCAGCCAAGAAAGCAGGAGGTCCTTCAAGCTAATGATACAGAAAAATCATAGTTTTGATTGTTTCTCAAAAACAAACAATGCTAAAGGATGCAATGATGTTCCAATGTTGCATTAGTCTTTTATGTAGTAGCTGATGTTACTAAAGGGAAAGTGGATAATCAAAACTCTAATTAAGTCTCTTTTTGAGTAATGAACGTCAAGCTCACTGTCCTTCAAAATGGTTTTAGATCTCAATTTATCATTAAAACTTCACTTTAAGCTACATATTTCTAACAAAGCAAAACCCAGAAACACAAACCATAACCCAAAGACTTTCCACATCTCATATTAGATCCTACTTGGAATTTCTTTTGGCTCCATAGAATATTTTTTCTCCTACTTAGCAACAGCCAAGATCGAAGAGGTGTATGTCTCCACTACACCCAAGAACCCTGTCCTGGTTTTTTTGATCATCTAGCAGTTAGGGACCTGGATCTGATCCTGAATCTCTTACTACATGAGTGTGAGCAGCAGGTACCACATCCCATAGCAACTCACCCGCTTTTTAGCTGGTGGACCTCACTTTCCTCTGTGGCAGCTACAATGCGTGACGTGGTTTGGTGTGTCCTCCTTGTCAGGGTGCATTGCAGAACTGGGCTTTGTATGTGTGCACTCTGTGTGCTTAGCATGGAGTGGGAGATGTAAGACCAGAAAGTGCTTTTCCAAGGATCATAAAGTCTTTGGAGGGATGGACCCCCCTAAAAGCAAGATGGAAGTTACCTCTACACTCAGCTGGGCTGCTCAAACAGCACCTGAGCTGTTTGCACTGGCATGTTTTCTGAATGTATACTTTAGTTTTAGTATACTTAGTTCCTTATGCCCTAAGGGTGGACACATCCAAACGATTTCAGCTTTTTGTTACACTGTCACCAAATGGAGATAGCATTGGGTTTTAGTACCAGCTATACTTAAGTCTTGGTTTAGATGCAATAACAGGCTAAAGCATCTAGCCAGGCATCCTCCAGGACACCAGAATATTTAAGACCTTCAGTTCAAGTGAACTCAACATTAATAAAGTGAGGAATGGGGAACTCTCATTTTTCCTTCATCATTTTTCCTTCATCATCATGCATCATTAACAGTGCATACATATAAATCACTTTATTAGTAAAGACATACTCTACATATCCTAATTCCATTATGTGCATTAAGACTAAGATTTTTAGAGGAATCTAAAAGGAAATTTACAGGGACCTTTCCACAGGTATCTGTAGGGCTTGGCGTTTTTCAACAGTGTGTTCTGGAACCAGTTACTTTGGCAAGACAAAGCAGAGCTGTTCCCAGGTTGTGCTTATGTCGAAGAAAGACCTAGGAGAAGGAAAAAGAATTTGTTTTCAACTTTTAAAGTCATGACTGAAACTGTGACTGAAAAATAGGCACAGTGCTTTTTATTTCATGTAATCTTCCTCGAGGTGCATTAAAAATGTAATGCATTTCTTTTAAAAACACCATTAAATAATGCCAAAGGTCTCCTCCAGTAAGGTTCCCTAGTGATATTTTTACAGGATTCCTTCTTGATTTAAGAGAGTTAACGCCATAGTCAATTTGCATAAATCATATAAAGTTCTGATTAAATGCCATCATCTCTAACAAATTTTTCCTATTTAATCTATTCCAATGGGTTATATATAAATACATTGCATGACCAATAGGATGTGTCTGAAGCTGATATTTTAACAATAGAGATGTCTCAAGATGTCTTACATCTTTTACCATCTGAGGGCGTTCTGAAAAATTCTGTTAACTCTATTAAAAACTGTTACTCTTTGAAGAAAAACATGGCTATACTTCTTTAATTGCTGTATCAGAAGGTCCATAGACTACTGTTTAACATGGTCCCATATGTCCTAGGACAGGAGCACAAAGACAGTGCTATGACAAATTCATTGAAATTTCTTGTACATAAGCAAACAAGTACTGCAAAAATAGGAATGCTAGAAAGAATCTGAAATTCTCCAAGACAGTTTTCAGCTGGAACTAGGTCACTGAATGATAGCCTTGATTAACATGCAAAAGATTTAAATAACCCCAACTATTTTTCCCTGAATCATGAAGATCTTTCTGATAGTGAGAGCTGGCATTGCGGAAAGAAATCACACTTTCCTATGAGAGCAGAAGCTTAAGACTGGTTACAGATCTATTTTTTTCCAAAATCTGTGGGTGTCTGAGCTTGGCATTTCCATTTGAAGCTCAGATCAGAAGGAAAGCTCTGCTGAGGCTTACACACAGAAGCGTGAAATAGAGCAAAAGGAAAAGTAATGAGAGCTCCAGCTTTCCTCAGAGTTTTCTAAGGGGATCAATTCACTTTTCATGTACTGCTGTATTTCAGTACTTAGGGTCACTTTGGAATACCAGCCCACCTTTGTCCAAGGTGCATAGGTGCATATATTTAAATGATCGGGTAGTCTAGGTTGACATTTCCCCATGTAATGGTAGGAAAAGTCTTCTGACTTCTAGAAACTTTCGTAAGATTGCTATGTCCTGTCATCAAAAGTTTTGTAATGCGTAAATATTATAAACTCATCTTGATGGTATAAGACTAGAGGAAGTTATGTTTTGCTTCCTTTTTCTATAGGAATATGAGAAATCAGAATTTCTGTGTTGGTTCCAGTGCCATAAATAGAATTCCATTTACATTGCTTCTGATTGGAGCATGCTGCTTGCCTTGGTCTAACTTTCTTATGAGTAATATGAAAATGGGGAGGAAATGGTAGCTCCATGTATAGCAATTATAGTCAAGCCTAAAAACACACTGCCTGCTCAGCACCACAGCACTGATTTAGCTAGTGCAAATGCTAATTTGTTAAAGAACCATTTTGGCCATCTCCACACACATTTTTGTACTTTCACAAATACTGTAGGACAACAACTAGTTTATAATGATTTAGCTACACTTAAACCAAAGCTTATCATTTGGTCCAAGGATTAATACTCCCAGTCCCTTCTGCCATCATTGGCTATAACTAAAATGATAATATCTTAAATCACAACATCTTAATGCAGTTGAGATCCTAGCTTAACTAAGCAATGCATAAATAGTCATGAAGTTTTCTGAAGTTTGTCTCCTTCATTTGTAAGCATATAATGATGAAGTTCCTTGACAGGAACATGATCAGCTAGGACCTGAGCTGTTCTGCTAACTGCTGGTAGCTCTGAAAGAGGCTAGCCAAGCAAGTGGCTGAGGCTGGTGCAAGAAGAAATGGATATTCTTCATAGCCATGGGTAGAGGAACTGCTAGATAAGGCCAGCAATAGCAGCTAAACTCAACTTCCTAGATATTTTACAAAGGACAACTAGGGAAGCAAATCAAATGGAATGACAAAGCTGAGTTTTTTTTTGGTGACTTAGGAAGAATGCAATTGGGACATCAAGATCCCTTTGAGAAGCTGAACCTTGTAAGACAAGATAGAGCCACATCAAGTGTTTTTCCATTGCTTCCTTTCTGATCTGCTGCAGAAGGCTGAGTTTTGGCAGTTTGCTACACTATTTATGGTGAGCTTCAATCCTGCTTAAAATGTTGTTAGGATATCATGTAAACACCATGATTTTTTAAATGTCATTGATACAATTGCTATTTATTGCATACAAGCCAATGAATTACATCTTCCCAGGCAGCAGAGATGTGTCCTTTGTTCCTTGTTGTCTTCTTCTCTATTAACAAGTTGATACCACAAAGGCAAGAATAGAAATGGTATGTCTGAGATTATGAATGCTATTCAGAAAGAGAATAGTTGAATCACATAAGCATCTATATTTACAGGCTTCTGAGGTCACTTCATCCTTTCTAGTGTATTTTCTAGTACAGACTTGCAGGCCTCCTAAGACATGCACTAGATTTTTTTCCCCCATCATGTATTACACATACCATCTCAATTTGATGATTCCCTCAGCCAAAACACAAAGCATGGGCGAGAATGTACAAGAACATATTCATCCCATTTCAAGCTTACCAGATTAAATGAAATGTGGGTTCCTCATCATTCCCCGCATGCACAACCAACAGGTGACTAATGCTTCAAATTTTCACAGCTTTTATTGTGCAGATGATTTTACTAGGCATTATGGAAACAGCTACACAGAAACTACGGAAACTGAAACGCAGGCTAGACACGATGCCCATGTATTGCATATTTAAAATAATGAAAGGAATACAGCACATGGGTCTTAAGAATCTTGCGTGCTACATCAACCAGATTAGTTTCTGACCTTGTTCAGCTGTATCTTTTTTCACCCTGTGCTAAAACTAGAAGAATAAACTGAGGCATCTCATGATATCTTTGATGTCCTCAGCTGAGGAATGAAGCAAGTAAAAGGATATATATCCAGTAATAAGATTTGAGATTACTCTTATTTCAAAGATTAAGACAACTATTGTTTTTAATGGATACAAGATTTCACTTGAAATATTACAATTTTGCTGTGTACTTGAACTACAGGCAGGGTTTCTGAGTCGCCCTTTTCTGCATCCAGAAAGTCTTTTCTTCTTTCTTCTTATTTCTCCCTGCACACTGCCCATACATGGGTTAGGAGGGACATTGCTAGAGGGGAAGGATGCAAGAAATCCTGGCAGGCTCCCGCACTCTGCCGGAGCGCCAACTACCAGGCCTTGGAGCTGGGAGATGCTGGCGTGGAGGGTGCCTGACCCTCCAGCCCTCCCTGCCCTCTGTTCAGGGAACACAGGTGCCCCAGGCCTCAGAACCAAGTTACACAGTTATCACTGCTAAAAATAATCCCAGGAAATTATGGACATGGAGTACTGCTATCCTGAAAACAGATAAAAGCCAACACAACCGCCTGCACACAACCTTTTTGCATCCCAGTGCCTCTGCAGCTAAGGGCTCTTTCCAAGTTGCTGCTAAACACTAATTAAGGCACAGTTAAATAAAGATTTTTTAAGGAAATTAGGTATATATATTTTTAAAGAATTAATGATTAACTAATCATGCTCTATGGTTCATGTGAGAAAACCATGGAAGTATCTCAAAAAAAAATCATGCTTATTTCTCCATAATGTTCTGATTTTTCCTGATTTTTAGGTTGTTATGAAGAGAATTGGCACGTTCCATTGAAGTCCTCAAACATCCACACTATTTGAAAGAAGCACATCGCAATAATCAGGACCCAAAGCTCATTTGGGACTAACAGAACTGTCATTCCCGATAACCGTATTTGAAAGGCACTATTTTGAAGATGTTACCCCCATTCCTTTAACATCTCCGAGTGAGCATATTCCACTGTGTAGTGCGAATCTGCTCTCTAGTGGCAAAAGCTCACCTCAGCAGTTCGATCAAAATCATTTCACAGAAAAATCCTTACTTAATTGTGATGTAATGAAGTCAATTCAATGCTGTTTTGCAAGAATGGGTAACAGGGGAATGAAACAGCTTAAGGAAATTAGAATTTGAGCAACCGAAATTCAGAGCAGGTAACTTTGTTTCGATTTTCTAGTGATTATTATTCATTTCCCCATCAGGAGAGGATACATCTCTTGTAATATACCCTTTGCTAAGTTGGAATATTTTTGAGGTAGACCTAGGTAATCACAAAAGAGACCTAAAGAAAAACGATCATCTAATGCTGGCCTAAGCCATGTAGATTTTTTTCCAGTTCAAATCAGCAAGTTTGGAAGCTTGCAAGGCCAGAATATCAACTCCCAAAGCACATGCACGTTGTTATTAGTCAGTAACCTTTCTTTCCCTTTTAGCTAAAAGTTACCGAGGAAATAGGTGATAGCAATGTGATTAGATCATTTTAATTGTTTCTCTGTTCTGTTGTTCTTTGTGTAAGTATTTAAATGTTTTGTCTTTTGTAGGGTGTAAAATTCTTCAAGCATAGCATATTTCGTTGGCAGCACTTACTGAGAAGGAAGCGTAAGAAAAACTCCAAGTGCCTTTTTCTTTTTAATCACATATGTGGAAAATATTAATGGAATTAAGCAGAGACCTCATGGTAGAAAGACTGTGAAGAAAATTATCAAATTGAGAGCTTAGTCATTTCATTTTGGAGACCTGTAAAACTTATTATTTGCTTTTGAAGTCATGGTTGATCAGAGGTCTGCTTGAGTCACATAAACCATTCTAGCTCTGCAGCTAGTTGGTTCTTTGGTTTTGGACTTCATTGATAAAAGGGTGTTTACTCATGAACACTAAGAAATTCAACTATGAGAGCTAAATTGTTCAAGACTCCTGTATCTTAGCAGTTGGTTGAAATATATCACAGAATCACGAAGTGGCTGAGGTTGGAAGTGACCTCTAGAGATCATCTAGTCCAACCTTCCTGCTCCAGCAGGGACACCCACAGCACGGGGCACAGGGTGGCAACCAGGCGGGTTTGGAAGATCTCCAGATAAGGAGGTTCCACAACCTCCTTGGGCGGCCTGGGTTGAAAAGTGTATTGAGACTTTCGAATACAGAATCTACTTCAAACATGCATTATATTATGCAGAAGTCAGCAGCAGCTTCAGCTGCATTTTTAATGGAGGAGACAGAAAAGAGAGTGATGACTAGGTCTGTTATAATCTGCAATGTACCTGGAATCTGAGAGCATATTGACCTGGTAAAATGGAGGCCCATGACAGTGACTGCCTTAGGAAGAGGACAAAAAAGAGTGAGTTAACACACAAACTGAGGTTGGCCATGGTGACTCGCAGAGCCATCTTGGAGCAGACTTGCTTAATTGTGCCCCCACTCCTAAACACTGGAAGGTAACGCAGACCCACAACTTTTGCAAACTATATTTCAAGGCAGTACAGTGAACAGCTTACACTAGTTGAAGACCTAAACCTAGATTTTCAAGGAAGATATTCCCTCAGAGTTGGGCATGTTCACAGCTACATAACCCCTGTGCTTTCAGGGTGGTGCAAAACACCTGTATATAAATAGCTAATCTCCCAGCATCCACCTTGGATTTGCACTGAGGGAGCTCACAACAGCAGCTCCTAGTTGTGCATTATCTTTCTTTATGCTGTAGCTAAGCAACAATCCTATGTAAGAAACAGCTAATCCTTGCCCCAAAACGCTTGTGATCTCAGGGAGAAGGGAGACAACAGCTGAATATAATGAGCAGAGTTGGGAGACAGAGAGGCTGCTCTGCACAGCAGCAGCAGCCTCAGCACAGAGCAGCAGAAATGCCCCATGCGGGCTCTGTGTGGGGGGCACTGCAAGGGGGCAGTGAGGTTGTGTTGTGCTTTTGTGCAGCTTCTTGTTCCCTTTTTTTTCAGTTCTGACAGATTCTTCCTATGACCACATTGCTCTATGAAGGGAATGAAAGTTCTAGGAGAATCACTAAAAATATGTATTTGGTTTTGTGCACAGGAAGAAAAAAGGTATCTGGGAGAAGCTGGTTTCTGTGGAAGCAAGCTGCTCAGCCTGCAAGAGCAGGGCATTTTGCTGGCCGACTCTGACATGCTTTTTATACTCTGGGAGCTGTTAATCATGCATCTACCCACCATTTTATCCTATACCATGAAAACAAAAGCATCTGCAGAACTGAACTTAAATCCTTTTAAGCTCAAGGTTATCTTAAAATGTCAAGGAATACCAGGTGAATTATCAGTCCACAAACATCCACATAAGAACTGATGTTAAATTCAAAATACAACTGCTTAGAAACAATATCTAACACATGCCAGCATGATCCACCTCATTTTATGAGACAATTACTTCAAATGAAATTTGTATGGAAACTTACTACAAAACAAACAGTTCAGATGGCTTCATTAAATTTTAATCGGATTGCCTGGGACAGTCAAGGTTGTCAGGAAATAGATGCGCCTGCTGTTTCCTAATTCAAGTTGATTTGTGTAAGTATATGCAACAAGTATCTATGAAGAAAAAAAATCTCATAATCTACTGTCATAAGAAAGTCAAACTAGTTCAGTCCCAAATTATACAGTCATGCTTCTTTTAAGAAAAGCTATAGCCATTTCTTCTTGAACCCCTTGATAAGAGGCTATTACTGCTTCATATCACCCCTTCTTGTGCTGCTATTCAAAAGCTTTTGTACAGCCGTGAATGCCTTTCCCCTGTGACGCCATTCCCAAGCTACAACATTACAAAGTCCTTTCGTGTACTTTCCAATAGCAATGAGATTAATACTGATAGTACTTGATGTTGCTAGGAAACATGGGGTTGGATACAACTGCAACAGTTCTAAAAGGCTCTGGAAAACAGAGAAGCCCATCCATGCACGGCTGACTGTAGGATTTGCTCAAGACATCCTCAGTAGTGTTTTGCACAGAGTCAAGGATAACAGGAATCAATGTGCTGCAACATAGACAGCAAACCAGGCTTGCATTTTGTGAGCCAGAAACTGCACAAGATATCCATGTTAACTCTGGGAGGGTGAGAGTGGTAATCAAAAAGCAGAAAGAGTCTGAATCCTGGAGGAGGGTGGGAAGGTCTTGTGCTTAAGATAACATTCCTCCCAGTAGGACAGTCAGGAGGCAATTACTAGCCACAGAAAGAATGCAGGGCAGTATGTCAGATCCCAGTAAGATACTTTTCCAGTGAGATGGTGTGGGTATTTAATCTTTTCTGGCTTGATTTTATTCCCTTTTTCACTTCTAAACTATTATTGAAAATCATGTCATTCTTGATAGTGCAATGTAACCAGGAGTCTTGGTCAAGGATAAAAGATAGTGGCTTTGGGGCATTCATGCTTCCTGTCTTATACAAAAA
The DNA here is from genome assembly GCA_032353885.1 of Nothura maculosa. NCBI lineage: Eukaryota > Metazoa > Chordata > Aves > Tinamiformes > Tinamidae > Nothura > Nothura maculosa. Next base: position 727,663 of record JAUBOD010000663.1, read on the forward strand.
TATAAAGCATGTTTCATAAGAATGGAAAACCATATTGACCTACTAATCCTTAAAACAGGGCCAGGAATTAGATAATAGCTTGGCTTTCTTACTGGTCTCCACTTGATTACGAGACATGAAATCTGGCAACCAGAACTTAATTCCACTTTTCCTTACCCAAAGAAAATATCTGCTAGTTGCTGGACTAGGATGTGGATCAATAGTGCTAAAATGAGAAATATCAAGCAGTTCCGTCCAGGCCTTTTGCTTCTAAAAAAACCCAAACAAACAAACAAACAAAACCCTCAGCATTCCCTGCAGCCAATAGATCTCCCCAGTTTATATTAAATCTGCACATATTAAATACCTAATGAATGTTTGTGGGCCCACTGCTGTGACCAGGGTAATAAAAAGAGTAATGAGAAAATTATTCTCAATGTGTTAAAAGCCCATTTTAACACAATCTGTATCCTTTCAGCCCCAGCAAAAGAAAACTTTTGAAAGGTCAGCAAGTCCTTCCCTTTCAGCACCTTGCATACCCTCAAAGACCTTTCTTTTCCATGTGTGTTCTCACTCAACACCTATCACAACCATATCTGAGCTTCTACTAAGGTTTTTAAACAGCATGACTAACATCTGCCATATGTTGTTTGTACTCTCATCCTTTCCCAAGGGAGGAAATGTGGAAACGTGCAGTAAAGAGTTCTGCTTTCAAAGGCTTTTTTTATATATATAGTATAGGTGGAAAGTTAACATCTTATCTGAGCTTTGGCCCAGAGAAAGGGACCTCGCCCTCACAAACGCTGCCCTGTCAGCAGCGTGGGTGGCTAGCACACCTCAAGCACCTCTTGAGTGTGATTGCAGCCTTGTGTGGGTGGGAGAAGGTCTTATTCCTGCTGGCTAAAAAGGAGTGCGGAAAAGATCCAGTGCATTGAGTTTCATGTGGGAGTCCAGAAACATAGAATTGCTTGAGTGTTCTATGCACTTGGTGCAGGGCACTAAGCATGTATGTATTCTGAGTCCAGTTTAGTTTCTGTATAGTCTTAAGTTTTAAGCTTTCTTTTTTTCTTTTTTCTTTTTTTTTTTTTTTGTGGCATACATGACTTCCCTGCTTTTTATGACTCATTATGCTTAAGACGGGAAATATACTTAATCATAGCTGCCATCTAACAAGAAATATGACTCTAAATCTTCTCCTACTATGGATTTTTGCTTAAACCAAAAGTATCCACATACAGTCTGCAGCACTGCTATCATTTCCACAGTTTTTTGGTCCCTTGCCTGTGCAATTATTTGCTCAGCCTTCTATAAAATTGCTTTACCTAGTTAAACTTAACCAGCACCTAACTGCCAAGATATTTAATCAGTAAAGCATATGTAATGCTACGTATGGCAATACGCATTTCAATGTAATAGTGAACACAGTGGAAGTGCCTGGCTGAGAAGTTGGGAGATGTTTGAAAGAATCCCTAGAGTAAACCTGAACAAGCTACTGTTTTAAATGCCTTCTTTTTCTCTTTACACTATCTTGTATCTTCAAGCTGACTTTCAGGTTTGCTGTGCTAACTGTCCTTAATAATAGGAATGCCCTTACTGATAGAAAACATGCTTTGTCATCCCCAACAAAGAATGAACACTGTAAAGAAAATGTATTTCTGAAAGAGGCTTAAGCAGTTTTATAATGATAGATATACAGGAAGAGGTTTTTTATATGAAAACTAGTATAACTGCCATCTGAAACCACTCTGACAACTTCTTTCTTTCCACACTGGATACAGAATATTAAGTTTGTTAATATTGGTGCTTTTTGTATACTGATATGTTTAACAGGAAATGGATCAAGACTGCTATCCAAACCTGTGAAAGTCACATACACTTCAGAGGTAATTTAGCTTTGACAGGACCACCTCTAGGTTGGACTCGGACTCATCTTCTGATCCTCCTGTTAACTCACACGGAGAGATTTTCAGTGGAGGAACCCTCTAGTATTAGAAATGAATCTTGTTTGGCTCAATGAGAGGGTTTCTAAGATTTTTGGGGACTGTAAAAAGATATTAAAGAAAATAAGAACCACTTAAACTAGTTGCTGAAGCCTGTGGGTAAGGAAACCTTTCTTACAGTACTGAGGTCAATGAATCTAGAAATAAGAGTAGGTTTTCCAGCTTCCCTCTTCTGCATTCTTGCTTCTCCTTCGTGTGAGAGGAAAAAAAAAACCAAGAAAAAGAAAATAAACAAATTCCACAGACTTTTCCAGGAATACAGCATAAAATGTGTATGTTAAGCATAATGACCTCTGTTGTTTTAGCTTTCCCATGACACTGGTCGAAATCCTGTGGCTTCAGTGCAGTGCTGCTCTCTGGCAGTAGATGTCCCCTTGTGCCCACCACATTGTAAGAAAGGTTTATAGTTGCAAAACTATGAGAACAGTTTTGATCTGCGCATCTACACAATTTTGGCTTTGTTTATTTCTGCAAAGATATAAGAAAATTCAGAATATATTTCCTCAATATTCTCTCAAATTCAGGACAGAAGGATTGAGAGGCATTTATTGTCATTTTACACTTTCAAACAAGTTAAATTAGTATGATGACTTTTAGTTAACTTTGCCTATTTCCCATAAAAATTGTATGCCAGTCTATAAAAGACAGTCTTTCTTAACTGCAGTTTCCTATCCACCATGGAACTTGGTTTTCATAATTGAGCACCTAAGTAACACCATTCTCTCTGACTGGTTTTGGGAAGTTGTATATTTGAGAAAGTAAGTAAAATAACTGTAAAACTTCAAATTCAATGTCTTTTTGCTCTGAATTTTTCTGGGTAAGTAGAATACGTTTCTGAATGTGCACTATTTTAAGTGTTTACAACCTTAGTTTGGGTACCAGAATTTTACCATAGTTCTAATTTAATGAGAGCAGGAGCTTTTAAGTCACTTAAAGGAAATAGCCACTCCTGTCAGAGCTCCTTGTTCAGAGGAGTTAGGGAAAGCTACATTTGCCCTACTGCGGGGACTCAGGATTCAGCCCCTAAACAACGTTTGTTTCAAACCCTGATATCTGTTTTTGCAAATCTGTGGGGACACAAGCCCAGTGCAGATGTTTTGCACAATATTCTCTATAAGAGGACGTAAGTATGGTTAAGGGAAAAAAGAAAAGCCTTATTTCTGTAGTTAGCCACAGATGTCCATTTTTGGTTAAAATATTTGGGTGAAATAAATAGATTTGGAGAATGTATTATAATTTTGCAAACATTTTTTTACACATTTGTTACTCCATACGGAATATAGAAATGTGTCTGGGAATGCTGGTACCACAATTCCAAATTCTTACTGTCTCACTCATTTCCTGACACAATCCACATACAAAACGCCCTGAAATATGAACTGAATGTGTAGGCTACTGTTGTACAAGCTACTGCATTCAAGATAAAATGTTCCAGTAGTTTAATAGTATATGATTCCTATTTCCCTAGATATGCTTGGAGCAAGAGGCACAGCAGTCACTGCACTACAGGACAAAATAAAAGAATTTGCAAAACTAATAATGGAAAAAATGGAGAAGAATCTATCTGTGCTTCACTTTTCTATATAAATATAGACCTGATCCAAAGAATTGCACCAAGCCATTTCAACTCAGAAAGAACAAAGATTTGTTGTATCTCTGTATGTTGTTCATGTGTTTCCTCTCTTCAAAGAAAAGCAAATGTGTGACAATGGAAAAACAATTTACCACAAAAGAACGTGACCAGATCAGTTTATGTCCTAGTTTAGACTATCAGAGTTGATAAATTTCATCAGATTTTTGGTTCTGTAATTTAGTAAAACATGTATTTTTTTAAAGCATGAAACATTTGTCAGGCATTTCTCTAACTGTAATCCTTGACAGTCTCTCCCCACCCAAATCAATTATTCTCTTTTTCTTCAGTCAGTGGTCTCTGTGACTGATACTAGTAGGAGTAAATAAGTTTTCAACATGTTAAATACCATGATAGTTACCACATCATCACTTCTCCTCTCTTCTGCAAAGGAATGATAGGGCGTCTGGGAGAGCTGTTCCATCTGGTTGCTACATCGAAGCAACGAGCTTAGTTTTATTATATTTAAGCAATGAGCTTATTTTAAGATAATTTATCCTCTTAAATGTTAATTAAGACCAGTATCACATATTTAAATAGTCAGTCAGAATGTAACCCAAGGGAAGGAAAAGAAGAAACAGCAACTGAAACTAGACATTAGATGTCCTGTTTTTAATGTGAATTCTAAAATAAAACAATGGAATATGTAAGAAATTAGAGTTAAAATATCCTACCATTTTGGCCACAAAATTGCAGTCATTTCACAGAACCACAGACCAGTTGAGGTTGGAAGGTGCCTCTGGAGATTGTCTGGTCCAAATTCCCCTCACAGGGCCATGTAGAACATTGCCCAGGACTGTGTCCAGGTGGCTCTGAGTATCTCCAGAGAAGGAAACAACCGCTCTGGACAGCCTGTGCCAATGCTCGGTCACCGGACAGTGAGGAAGCTTTTCCTCAAGTTCAGGCAGCAAGTCCTGTGTTTGTGCCTGTTGCCCCTTGCCCTGTCTCTGGCCACCACTGAAGACACTGGCCCCATCCTCTTAGCACTCTCCCGTAAGGTATTTCTACATACTGACAAAATCCTCTCTCAGCCTTCTCTTCTCCAGGCTAAATAGGTCCATTTCCCCCAGCTTCTCCTCATAGGGCAGATATTCCAGCCCACTGATCGTCCCTGTCACTCTCCACTGGACCCTCTCTAGAAGCTCCACGTCCCTCTTATCCTGGGAAGCCCAGAACTGCCCCCAATACTCCAGGTGTGGCCTCACCAGAGCTGAGTAGAGGGGCAGGATCCCCTCCCTCCACCTGCTGCCAACACACTCCTTTTAACGTCAACTTACAATTAGTTTTGTACTAACAAAGGATCTGAGACAACTGTTTGTGCTTAATAACAAGAACTTTCAGTTTGCATTGCATTAATGTTTTTACTCAGGCTATACTCAGATAAATTCATCTGGAATAAAATGCAGGTAAGAATTTCAAAGCTTAAAATAGTAATGCCCTATCAATTCAAAAATATTTTTAGCGACATATGTTCTGAGTTCATAGCAGGTATATTGCAACTCTCTGGGTAGCAAATTTACACAAGATGTTGCCTGTCAGGCTTGACTAGCTCTGCCAACACAGTCACACACATTTTACCTATCACCACAAAGAATTTCAGTTTGTGTTCTGATACATGTTATGTGGATCTGTAAACACTGCAGTGCCCTTATGAACTTCAGTACAGTGGCGAGAAAATGAGTTGGCAAACTTTTTTTTTTTTTTTTGCTTTTTTTTTCTGGCTGAAATTTGTTTCTTTTATGTGCTGTTTTTAAAGTATATTTTCAAGTGCATCCTTCTTGGTGGAAGTTTTAAGATGCTGAAGTCAGCATGACTTTTCAAACTTCCCTCCATTCTGATGAGTCCATCCAAAGTCTCTTGTTTTTAAACTCAGGTATGCTTGCAGGATTTTTATAGTCATATGCTGGAGACCAGATTCCTACCATTAAAATGCAAAATCATCTAGACAGCAAAAGAGCTGAATTGATGGAAAAAGACTATAAGGCAAACTATAAAGAAACTATAGTTGCCTTATAGGCATCCTATAAGGCAAGCTATAAAAAAACTATATGGCAAAATGAAACAAACTCTTAAAAACTCTGTCCCAGGTGTCACAAAGTCAGGCGATGCTTCACTAATGAAGACATGCTGGAACCAACCCTAGGAATTACCATTGAGAGCATTGCACATTATGCAAATGTCAGTGAGGAAACCCAGCCAGCAAGGAGGAAAAACAAGTTATGCTCTAATAGCAGCTCAAACCTGCTCTCAGAGCTCCTGGAGGTGGCTAAATGTTTCTAGCTTACTTAAAATATGAATTAAGCTTTCAGCTCTGGCAATCTGATAAGGTTAAGACAGCGCCTGCGATTTAAATATGTAATGCTCCATAATGCTACATGGATGTAAGAAGCTACCAGAAACGTAACCCTGTGCCTCATGATCAGGTGTTGTTCTTGCTTTTACTGAAATCAACAAATACCTGCTTTCATTCAATTTTTCACCAAATCAAGAAAAACAGCAATTGCATGGAGCACAAGTTTTGATATGCACAAGTCCAACCAAGTTTTGATATGTTCTGCAAGACTGCAGACAATATTTTTAAACTGCAATGTCTGCAAAGGTTAATAGTATTTTTCTCTTTTCATCAGAAAAAAAGAAAATGCCATTTACCAATAGAAGTACAAGAAGTACGAGGAGGATAAACATGCTGTTAATCTTAGAATATCACAGAATTCCAGACTGGTTAAGGTACTCAGGGAAGGGACCTCTAGAGACCATCTAGTCCAACCCCTGCTCCAGCAGGGACACCCAGAGCACAGGGTGGCATCCAGGTGGGTTGGGAAGATATCCAGAGAAGGAGACTCCACAGCCTCCCTGGGCAGCCTGTGCCAGGGCTCTGGCACCCTCATAGGAGAGAAGTTCTTCCTCACATGGAGATGGAGCTGCCTGTGTTTCACCTTGTACCCATTACCCCTTGTCCTGTGACTGGCCACCGCTGAGAAGAGTTTGGCCTCTTCCTACATTCACCCTTCAGGTACTTCTACATATTGATCAGATCACCTCTCAGTTTTCTCCAGGCTAAACAGGGCCAGATCACTTAGTCTTTTCTCATATGAGAGATGCTCCAGTCTCTTAATCATCTTTGTCACTCTCCGCTGGACCCTCTCTAGAAGCTCCATGTCCCTCTTGTCCTGGGGAGCTCTGAACTGCCCCCCAGAGCTGAGGAGAGGGGCAGGATCCCCTCCCTCCACCTGCTGCCAACATCCTCCTAACGTAGCCAGGATCCCATTGGTCTTCTTGGCCATGAGGGCACTGCTGCCTCATGGGTAACTTGATGTCAACTACGGCTCTACTGGTCCTGGTCTCCAGCAGATCAACCTCTAATATGTCCTAGTGCCTCGGGTTATCCCTGCCCAGGTGCAGGACCCTGCACTTGTCCTTGCTGAACCTCATGAGGTCCCAACTCTCCAGCCTCCAACTCTCCAGGTCCCTCTGGATGGCAGCACAGCCCTTTGCGTGTTGGCACCTCCTTGAATATGGTCTACTGGGCTGACAGATTAAACATGAATTCAGATCTAACACTTGGAACTGAACTTGCCATGACTGGTTGATTATTGTCAATCCATTAAATCTGGTTCTAGAAATTTAGAAAGTAGGAACTTTTTGTGATTTCTTGTGTTACTTTTCTCTAAAACTCTGTAACTACACTACAAAAGAGTGCTCATGTTCTCAAATTTCTTCTATTTTTTGCTTTAAGAAAAAAATGGTACTTTCTGGGTTTGCAGTCACTGTATCTGGGGATCCAATTGTATCATATTCCTGGTTACTGACTGTATACCCAATATTGTAGATATCTACGGTGACAAAAATAATCACCAGTAATACCTACCATGTTAAACCTTGTCTAAGTGTTTTAGACTTTTTGATACCATAATTAAAGCCTAGCAACTAGAATGTGCCAGAGAAACACAAGGAGGGAAGAGGGAGCTCTTACCCACAGGCCTGATTTTGCAAGGCCCTTACCAACATAGGCACAACTGCCATAGAAGAGTGGACTGAGAAAGGGAAGCTTAAGGAGTATAATACATTCTTCTGGCAAGCAGCTTCAAGGTTTAATATTTTTCTGTATGTTTCTGTTATCATAAAACAACAGCACCATTTTTTTCTTTTGCGTCAGTGGCGTTAAGTATTGCAAGTGCATACTTTAGCATTAAAATATAGTGCATTTTTAATACGATTTAAATAACTTAAAGAGTTTATCTCTTCTATTTGAACAACTCCATTTTGTTAACTATTTTTATATCTGTAAATACTTGTACAATATTTGGACAGTTTTTTCATTAATTTATAAATATAAAAGAGAAAAAGAGATTAGTTACAGTTGATATCTTCCTGCAAGCCTGCGGCCACCTATTACAGTATTTCTACAGAAATGAGGTAAGGTAAAGGTCAATTCAAATTAACAGAAGACTAAGACAAAAGTTTAATATAAAAGACAGAGTTGCTGTTGGAAAGCTACCCCTCTAAACATACAAAGACAACTGTTATAAAACTCCCATTCCCTGCACTCAAAGCTATTCATGAATTTTGTACAAAACAGTAAGTGAGTAAAGAGCATGCTCTTTTAACACATGTTTAGGAGCAAAACTAGCTTCTCCAGTTATATAGAAAGGCTTGGTCTCATTTTCACTTTGTGCCACTTTATGTCACATTTGTTCATGATGCCATGAGAGTTTGGGATAGCTAGCATGCACCATGGCTCCGAATGGTGCCTTCCTCATAAATAAATCTAGTGTAAAGAAGCTGTAATTTCTAGAAATTTCCCAAGCAGTTCTAAGATAAGGTTCTGCTGATTAAGTTAAACCAGAGCTACTTCACCACCAAACGATATTATGCACATTTCCAAGATGCAGTAGCACACGGCATCAGATAATACTAAATTTATCCTACACTCCACTTACCTGACGAACAATTACTCCTCCAGGTGTCAGGAAAATTATGGAACCTGATATTCAAGTTCTTCTTTGCTTGGCACTTGCATAATACTCTTTCACAACATCTTTCTGCTTCTCACTAGGAGTTGAGTTGAGACATGTTTTTTGGGCTTAAGACTTCTTGCAACTGATCTGGGACATTTTCTATGCCTGCTGTCAGACTCATCTTGGTTGAGTATCAGGTTTACAGACACACACACACACACACACACACACACAGAGTAGAAAAACAAGCAACCCAAAAAAGTAAATATTACCCTCTATTCTCCTTGATAGTATAGAGTTGCTTTCCTAATGCTTTAAGTCAAGTGTCTTCCTTTGATTATTTTTTGCAGGTAGCCACACAGTCAACAAGCCAGACAAGTCAACCAGCCATACTACACAGTACAAGCTAAGCTTTGCCACCCAGCCTCTGTGAGAATGGTGACTAAGACACCTTTGTGTTCCTATCTCTTTTGTCATCATCCCTTTTCCTTGAGGGAGGGAAGAGGGAGAGAGCTGCATGACTCCCTGAACCTGTTCCCACATTTCCCTCCCCACTCTCTCCTCCATATGAAAGCAGGAATGCCAGAAAACATCGTGATTCCCTACATAATTAAGTATTCCCTCACTTCCATCTCAGTTCCTACTCTCTCAGACTTAATAGAGTAAGAAAGACTAAACCAGAGAAATACCTAACACAAAAGAGGGAGCAAGATAACCAGCAACTGCTGCATCTGTGATGTTAAGAAAAAAACAAAGTTCCTATTACGGCCCATTTTTAGTGCCTGTGGAGTGACCAGGGAATAATTTCAAATAACCACTGTATAAGTGATGACTTGGTGGGCCTTAGGTGGAAACTTAAACCACAATGCTAGAATCAAGTGGGTTGGTGAGGAAGGTCTAGAATAAGAACAATTTAGGAATGCTGCTGGAGAAACTGGAGGATTTGGAGTAAGATGCAGTATGACACTTCAGGAACAGAAATTTCTATAGGGCACTATTTCTATAGTTTTTGTTAGAGCTTTATGTTCAGATCTAGACTCAAGCCTTTTCTTTTTTCTCTCCCCTTGCTTGCTTCTTGCCCACAAACCGCCATTGCAAAGGGCTCCTCTCTCCACCTCCCCCTCTTCTTTGCTGTCAAGAGCATAGCAGCCTTAAGCGATTAGCAGCAGTTGCCTTGTGTTGGAACAATGAAAGTACTGAACAATAGGATCTGGCTCCTTATTTTAAGATACCCAGTTCTAAAATAATCCAGTCCAGGAATGCAGATTTCACTGCCAGAATTACTAGTAAGTACGTTACTAGCCTCACCACAGTTGCAGCTGGAAACAACTCACTCAGGGTCTCCCAAAACGCTTCTCTTGGTCTGCCAATGGCACACACACACACTGCAAACAGCAAAAGTCAGAGCAGGGCTAAATCTCACTCATCAGCCTGCTAAGACAAGTGATACGATGATGACAGCTTCTGGGGCAACATGGGACCCCGTGCTACCAAACACCTCCCTAGAGGACAGGATGTAGCTGTGGCCATCTCTCCAGAGCCTAGCACTCCTCTCCAGCAGAAGGCCAGAGACCCACAAAAGTACTTTGCAGTAGCTGGAATAACCCTCATGCAGCTGAAAATGGGACATTTATTATCTCTGTATTATACAGAGATTTATTATCTCTGTATTGACTCTTGAGATAGCCTCAGAAGGCATCTTTTTTCATCTTTACTGTGCAAAGCCCATGATTTGAGGAAGCAAATATCAAATTCAGATTCTGGGGGAAGAACAGCTATTATGCACTTCAGTCAAAGGTCAAAATGAGGTTAACTAATTTTAAAAACTACCTGCTGTAAGAGCAAAACTGCTGGTAGATTGCCACAGTGCTAAAGGTTTTCACTGACGTCTGTGCTCCCACCAGCTGCTGCCTTAGGGGTTTCTTTACCCATCCTAACAACTAGAGAAGGTAGTCCCTAGAAGAGCAGGCCATGCAGAGCTCCCAAAGAAACGGGGAGAAGTCCTGGATTGCTGTTTACCTTCGGAGAACTATCACCCAAAGGTCTCCTGAAACAATATGGTCCTTCGTTCCTGTTTTCACTGAGTGCTATCTCACTTGCTAAGGGTACTCATTTCCCACCCCGCTTCTCTCCAGGCCTTTGCAGAAAGCCACCAAGTCCTACACTGCTCTAAACAACATTATATTTATTAAAGAAATGGGTTTTTTTTTGCAGCAAGAAAGTCACCAATTATATTATATATATATATATATAATATTATATAGCCAGGATATAGCCATGAAGTACAGTAATGAGTGTTAATCATGAATCAAAGTGCAGATTCCCTCTCTCAACTCATTTCAACCTGATACAGAAGAAGCTGAAAAAAGCCTACAGGTGTTGGGAAAGTTAACTCGGATTACACTGGGTTGTTCAACACCGCTTTTGAAATAGAAATGCTGAAACATGTGCAAATACATCCAAGCTTATCTCCTTCTGTAAGTTCAGTTGATAATTGGTTTAATTAATACTTAAACCATATACATCTTTTAGTCTAACTTCACTCCTCCGTGTCACAGACTCCATGTTAAAAAAAAAAGAGAGAAAAAAAGAAGAAAGATTTGTGATGACAGTGAGAAGAAACAACTGGGGGATTATTAGTTCCTGAGCTCAGAATTACAGCTGCATTATCAGAAAAAAAGATGCCATTACATAACTTTCGATCTGCTTCCCCTTGAGGTTTCACATGCAGCTGGGGGCTGAGGCAGGCGGCTCTTGCTTAAACTAGTCTGGCCATTCAGACACGAGTTTTTCTCAAAGCAGTGAGAAACTGTTCCTGCTGATGATCACGAGAGCGGCAGAATCGCCGCATTTATTTAATTTAATTGCACACAACACCCTCGCACACGAGCACAGGCGCATTTGCTGTGAGGAGCCGTCGTGGCCGTTAACGGCCGCGCCGCCCCGCTAGCGGCTCCGCCGGGCGGCAGGGGGCGCTCGCCCGGCGCCGCCCGGTGCCCGTGCCCGTCGCCACGCCCGTTCCCC
>JAUBOD010000663.1:739353-755359 GCA_032353885.1 Nothura maculosa
CCCCGCCATGGCGGCGGCGGCGGCTGCGCGGCGGGCGCGCGTGTCCCCGCGCCGCGGACGGGAGGCCGAGCAGGGCCGCGCGTGGCCCCGCCGCCGGAGAGCGGCCTGCGGGCCAGAGCCCTCCCGGCGCGCGTGTCGTGGCCCTCCCGGCGCGCGGGTGCGGTCACGGGCCGCCGCGCCCGTGTCCTGACGGGTAACGTTGCGAGACAGGCTTGCGCCTCGCCGCTGGAGCCCCCTAAGCTTGGCTTAACGTGCGGCGAGATGCGAGTGTAAAGTCAGGCTTGGTTGTTTATGAGCCGTGTTTGCAGAGGAAGAGGTTTAAACCTGTAATTGCCGGAGCCCTCCGGGTGGATCGGAATAGCACCTCGATGCCTGGACTTTGTTTGGGGATGTGAAAAGCGTGTCCTAATGATGGACAGTGCTGTTGTGTCGGCAGTCTGATTCCTTCCCTTCCCGAATTAGCTGGGCGTTGGGAAAGCGGGATGGGCATTTGAAACCAGCAGAGATCAAATATGGCAGGTATTTTAAAATAACAGACCCTAGCAAAAAATGCAGTCTGTGGTATTGCTGTGAGGCTGCTAAGGGTGTGTGTTTGGGTGACTAAAGGTGAGCAGTTTAATAAGTGACTAGTCAGGGACTGTCCTTTCCGTGCCTTTCCTCCACGGTGCTGCCAGGTAATGTGTTTTCCCCATCCACAGGAGCTTAGCAGGGGTCCTTCTACTGAGTTAATCTCTCTAATATCCTTTCTCTGCAGAATGAGGCAAGTGGAAAGGAAACTAAAGAGCTCTGGAATAATACTGGAGGATTGCTGGAATAGTTTATTCACAGAAGATTAAAGCTTGGTTTTTCTCTGTGCTAAATGTGAACAGGTTCCTCAGGATTGAAGCTCTGGTCGGATATTACATATGTCTGATTTGGTAATGCCAGGTGTAAATGTGGAGTTCCTAAGCTGAGTGCCTCACACTTCCTCAGAGAAAACCCCAGGACTGGGCACTTTGAGAAATAATTTTTCTCAAGAGTGTGGTACTGACATTATCTGTTATTCTTACTGAGATTGCCTTCTTAGTGTTGTAATTGCCCTATTTGTGTTGTAAAATGGAAGAGGAATACCACCTGGTACTCCTAGGCAATGACTGATCTCAAGAGGTCCCTTCCAAATTTAACCGTTCTGTGATTCTGTGATTAGTAACTTTTAAAGATATTTATTACAGGTTTTGCAGTATATGTGTGGAAGTGCTTTGCTATCAAGGCTGGTGGATCAATGTAGAGCATTGAATTCAGGATAGCAGTAGGTGTGGAGAAACACAGGACAGTTGTCTGCAAGGATCTCTGTGGCTTCTCTGCAAGGGCAGCTTGTGTTATCCCAGCATGTTCCTGATCACTCTACTGAACTAAATGAAGCTGAAGTAAACTAAAAATTAAATCTTGCCCTGCAAATTTTAATTGCATTGCTTGTGGTCTGATAATGCCTTATCTAGTTTTAAATGCCTTTACTAGTTTTAAAACTTAGTATTCAGTTTCCTTTTGTTCCTGGATGTGTGATGCATTCCATGTCCCTTGTTTGCATGTCAGATCCCATGAGAAACTGTACACTCAAGAGCTTTTCCACCGAGTTGAACATGGATTAATGTGTGTGCACTTTAGCAGGGGTTGACTTCTGCAGTGTAGACTGGAACCTTGCTGGGAAGGAGTAACTGAACCAGTCATTTAAAACTAGATGTGAAGTAGTGATAGTATAGTTCCATGCATGCTTTGAACTGGTTCTGCTGCTAATCATCTGAAGAGGCTATCTTTAACTTGCATCATTTCTCACTTCTGGTCTGCTGTATGCATTTGTAAATCCTCAAGAGAGTAAGTGGCATAGGGGCAAAACTGCTTTTGGTGGCTGTGTTGGATTGTACCAGCTCAAAGCACCTGTGAAACTTTGAGTGTTAGAATGCAGAAATGAGCTCTGTGGGCAGGATGAGGTCTCCTTGCTAACAACAACAGCGTGTGCTGTCTGTGGTCTGCTAGTGGACAACACAGCTCCAAGTTCTGGAGGACCATAAGTGAGACAGACTTATAAGCTCTCAGCTGCTCTTGTGAAAACTTTTTCCTTTCACAGTCACTGTTGCAGCTTCTAAGCCTTATCTGCAGTGCTTCAGCTCTCTAAATTTTTGTTTTATTTCCAGGCCCCAGCTTACCATCTCATTTTGGAGGGAATTCTAATACTATGGATAATCAGACTCCTTTTCTCCAAGACTTACAAGCTTCAAGAACGATCTGATCTAACACCCAAGGTATGTTGGGAAATTACTCATTTTTATAGTAACAGTTTATAGCTGTTCATGTGTTTGAAGATCAGTGAATTGAGTCACTGTTGCACTGCATATAGAGCTAGAGTTTTCCTTTTTAGTGGAGATTTCTGACTTTGGGATAAGAAACTACTTCTTACCTTTACACATGAGGCCTTTCTCTTAAAATAAACACTGTACTGGAGAGTTCAGGAAGTGATGTGACCATAGAAGAATTGCTGAGCTGTAAATACCTGGCACCAGTTCTAATTTATGTATGACTTTCTTTTAAAATGGAAACTGTATTACAAACAACAATAAACCCTGAACTAGTGTGTGAAGACTGAGATTTTCCCATGACTTCTATCTAGAAACTATCAGGAATGAGTAGAATTCGTCCTAGAGGTTTCCTAGGACTGGTTTGTCTGAGGCACAATCTGTGATAATAACAGGGGATAAAAGGATATATTGGAAGAATGATTGGACATACTCTCTTAACGTGAAAATACTGACATTAGTAAGAATGCAGTAGTTCTATTAGTGACGGACGTGCTATAGGAATGTAATGCTATGTGATGTTTAGTTTCTTTCTGTGAGGTGTTGATCTGAAATCCCAAGTAGATAATAGGCTTTGTTTACCAGAATTTGTTTACCAGAACTTAAAGTAGTTCACAAATTGCTTCACCAATAGCATAGAAGACTGGAATTTCTTTGTGATGCAGTGACCCTCGTTTGTGAAACAGATTTGCAGGTATTTTACAGCAGGCTTTTTTATACCTTGTCATTCCAAATATATCATGCATCAGCATGGTTTGATATTGCTTGCACTAGGGATACCTGTAAAATATATAGACTTTAGAGTGAGGTGTATTTCAGGATTGTTGAATGGGATGCAAGGTCTGGAGACATGGAGCTATAGAGGTGAGCACATCCACAGGAAACATTCCCTTTGGAAAGAAACAGTCTAAAATGTCCTAGCACTGGGATATGTGTGTGTGTGTGTGTGTGTGTGTTTGTTCTAATGAAAACAACAGCAGGTAAGAGATGAACTGCGCAGAAATCAAGAAAGAGTGTTTAAGATTTGATGAGGCTTTTGAAGTGATTTTTGGGTTCTTAATGTTTGTCTTTTGTATTAAGAATGGAGAGAAGTGAATGCAAGGAGGACTCCAGACTGGCGAAGCACTGAATATTCAGGTTATCTAAGGAAATAATGTAGCAGCTCTTTGAGTACCCTCTGATTAAGTCTATTAGGGAGAAGTCTATTCACAGAATTGCAGAATCATAGAATGTTAAAGGTTGGAAGGGACCTCTAGAGACCATCTAGTCCAACCCCCTGCTCCAGCAGGGACAGCCAAAGCACAGGGCACAGGGCAGCATCCAGGTGGGTTTGGAAGATCTCCAGAGAAGGAGGCTCCACAACCTCCCTGGGCAGCCTGTTCCCAGTTATCACCCTCTGTCACCCTCACAGGAAAGAAGTTCCTCCTCACATGGAGATGGAACTGCCTGTATTTCCAATTATACCCTTTTCGTCCTGTCACTGGCCACCAGTGAGAAGAGCTTGGCCCCTTCCTCCCTACATTCCCCCTTCATATATTTATACATGTTAATCAGATCACCTCTCAACTTTCTCTTCTCCAAGCTGAACAGGCCCAGCTCACGCAGTCTCTCCTCATACGAGAGATGCCCCAGTCCCTTAATCATCTTTGTTGCCCTCCGCTGGACCCTCTCTAGAAGCTCCACATCCTTCTTATACTGGGGGACCCAGAACTGCACACAGTGCTCTAGGTGTGGCCTCACCAGAGCTGAGTAGAGGGGCAGGATCCCCTCCCTTCATGTGCTACATACTTGTGTGTGTGTGTGTGTGTGTGTGTGTGTGTGTACATATGTATATGTATGTATATATATAGTACTGCTCACATATAGTATAGTTAAGTATTCAATAGAGAATTCACTGTCTCTGTCTTGAGATGGTTTTAATCTCTGATATTTTAGAGAATCAGGAGAATCACTTCAATTTTTTTTAATTCAACCTCTTTGTCATAGATGGTGGTAAGAGATGCTCTGCTACTCTTGCATCAAACTGCATTTGGTAATTGACAACCTGAACAAAGTTGAAACCTGTTTCCTCCTGACAGCACTGATGATCACACAAGTATTTCTCTGTGTTGAATTGTATCGTCTGGTTGCATGTCATTTCCTTCATTCACTGACAGACCCGACCTAAATGTATTCACAAAAGTGCTCAGATAAATCTGGAATAGTGTGTTCTGCATCTTGTTAGCTTTAGGCAGTGAGAATTTGAGAGTTTGCAAAGGCAGATTGTCTTCTGCAGCTGGATGGGAACAGGGGCTCTGAACTGAAGGAAAAAGGGAGGGAATATATGGACATGGCTCAGACTTGGTAAGAGTCCTACTTCGATGTAAGAATGAAGTTCATTTTCATGACAGTGATAGCAGGATTTCTCTTGAACAGAGGCAATAATATTACTGCTGTCCTCTTCTGATGAGGTGTGTACAACCAGTGTGTACAGTGTGTACAACCTTTTCTAGGCCAGAAAAGGTTGTACACAACCTTTTGATTCTGCTAGCAAGAAACTGAAGTGATAAAGATTTAATTGTATAGATGCTGGATGTATTAACTCAAAGCTGCAAGGCACAGAAGAAAAAATATGCAATTTGCAAAGAGATATATTAGAGCAAATGCCTTGACTTAGGATGCTGAAAGTTTTATCATCTTTTTGTTATATATCTTGGTATATAAAAAGTATAGAGAGTGAATGTTCTTTCATCTGATGACATAAGCTAGTTAAGAACTGATGATGGTAGGTTTACGCTGATATAGTTGTCTTTGCCTTCAGAGCTATGAAGTGATAATGTTTTTAATAGGAAGAACAATATTTATAGAGAAATGTCTAGTCTGCTGCCACAGTTTTTTTAAAAGTAAGCATAAGTATAGCAATGATTGTATAGGCCTACTACAGATGAAGAAATAAGGAGACTAATATATAATAGAAGTTTAGAGTGATTGAGCCATTTTCTTATAATTCAAGTGAGAGTTGTAAAAAGAGCTTTTCAGTCTTGGTTGCAGAAACTATTTAACTTTCATAAAATATACTCAGACTGTTGATACTGGTCTGTTTTATGCAATATGGGATCCCAGACAGAGGTTTCTGTGTGCCTGTTGAGCTGTATATTGAAACATGTCAACTGCTCAGCTGCTCAGCAAGGAGAGCATTAATTTGTCATCTGTCTTGTTTTGGTTGATTCACCCTGCATTGTCCAATCTGTGCCACACCAGAGGAATGAGTAGGTCGTATGGGTTCAGGTGCTGTAGATTTCACAGTGGAGTACTGACTACCTTTATGTTGAACAACCCTGTAACCATATGTGAAATTTCTTGCAGTTATTGTGGGGGATGCTGCCAGAGAGAGCTGGATCAAATTACCATGTAACAGCACTATTGCATAGCTGTGTAACACCATCTTTCAGGACTAGCCTGTTCTGGGCAGTCAGAGGTAGATGGCATCTTGTGCAACCCAGTGAACTGGGGAGTCTCACTTCTGAAATAGTGAAGAAATCCACGTTAAGGGTGGGTTCTCTATTTAGCCAAAAGTGTAACAAGAGTGCTTCCTAGCTGATTTCAAGCGGTAATCAACTGCTTTTCAGTTTGATTGTCTAGCATCTTTTAATAACACAATTTAGCTAGAAAGTTGGGAGTACTTCTCTATGACTGTCAGTGCTTGATAGCTTGGGATTGCTGGAGGTACTAATAAATATATGGCCAGGCAGGATGCTGAAATGTATAGAAAAGTAACAGTGCTAGTAAACAGTGCAGTGGGTAACAAGAGGTGGCTCGTTGCAGAATGATGCAATGCTTGCTCTCCAGACACGTAGCATTGGTATGAGAGCAAGAAGCCTGCCAGAAAAAGGCTTCTTGCATTATCTTTGAAGTTGTTGCAAGCAGCCTCTTACATTTCTGTATAAGAGGTTTTTTTTGATTTCAGTACTTCTGTTACAGCCATAGTTTGAGAAAAGTTAGAGAAAAATTAAACTATAGAGATATCAGGGTGTTAGTGAGTTCCTGTCAGATAAAAAATGTTCAATAAATGGATTAGAATTTTTTTAGGCCATGGGAACAAAGCACTTTGCACACATGTTATTCTAACATGGGTAGTTCTGCAGAGAAGAACAGAGGTGGATTGTTCTTACAAAGGTTTTGAGTTGTTTGAGTTGTTTTCGGGCAAGACTTTCTACATATATAACAATTCTTTTAAATATTAATATGGCTTGGCAGAGAGAAGCTCCCAACTAGTGTGAATCATGGTTTGTGGCAATTTATGGTATGCTGATATATCATATCATGATTCTGTAAATATCAAATTAGAGAGCTATGGTTTGAGGAGTGTAATGACTGCAAATAAAAATGAATTAATCAGTGCATATTGACACAGATATGTGTATTACACTATTTCAAAACACTTGCATTACCTAAGAAGCGTCTACATGAACATAATTATAACCCAGTTTGAAAAACAGGGTCAGCAAAGCAACTTGTTAAACAATTTGTCTTGAATGTGTGTGCAGCTAAAGTGTTTCTGTTACTTAGTGATAGTATTTGGTCTTTAAAAATAAAAGTTACTCGCCCTCCAACAATATAAATATGTGTGTGTATAAAAATTATAAAAGGGAAGGAGTAGGTGAGACATGAATTCACTTATGTTGCAGCCAGAGTGAGAGAAATTGGTATTTTGTATTTTTTCATCAAAAGGGAATTGTCATAGAGTAAAATGAGAAGAACTAAGTGAATCAAACATATATTAAAGATTCCAGAGCTCCAAGTCAGAAACTGTTTTTCTGTGTACTTGAAAATTATCATTTTAATTCTTTATGTTGGTCTAAAGTGTTGTGTAGTTGTGAAAGGTGCCAGAGAGAAGTGCTGTTAAATGTGAGGACATTGGAGTAAAAGCTTTCCAAAGCAGTCACTCCTTGGAAACCTGCTTTTACTGCATCCTACATTAATAACTTCTCATAAGGTCGAGAGATGCTCATAAACATTTAGTCCAAAAGGTCATCAGGAGAGGCCGGTTGGCTGATCCAGTTTAGTGTGGGTAGTTTCTTGATAAGGTGAGTTTGGTACCGACTGCAATCCTCAATATCCCTAGTCCTCCACAGTAATAAAGGAACTTCTGCTATCAAAACATTTGGTACACTGGTGCCTGTGCAATGCATACAGAAAGATACGTGGAAGGAGAAGATAGGAGAGAATAAGGTAGAAATGTTTGTCCTTTATGTCTTTGTGTTCTTTAAAATGGAGTAAGGTAGCAGGTGACTTAATATGAGCTGGAACTAGTGAGGTTTTGCTTTTAAGAATGAGGTTTACTCTTCTATATACTGCATTTTGTATTGGAGGGGGGAAGTCGGATTATTGACACATCTTGTCACCTGTGCTGTTAGTTTTTGTGTGCTTTACTCATTTTGAAGAATGAATCAAAGCTTCTCACAAGTTGGTATGAGTAGAAGGAAGAGCAGTACTAATTAGGAACTGCATAATCGCACGTTAGTTACAATTTTATTATGATGACTTAGTTATAATGCCTTTTTGTAAATGGTACTTTTCTTTCTGCTGAATTCCATGTCAGAGATATTTTAACTGAATTTCTGTGCTTAAATATTTAAACTGTTCAATGATACTTGGCATCCAGAGTTCAAAATTTAAGAAAAAAAGAAAAAGTGAAGTATTTGTTTGCTTAGCTGTAATTTTGCGCTCTTGAAGAAGAGATATATAATATTACCTACTCTGAACTATTTTATAATAATAAACATTTAAACTTTCTTTATGTTAAAGTCTTTAAAGTCTTGGATTTTTTTACTTATCCTTCTGTAACTGACCGACTGCATTGTTTTCTACCTGATTTATGCCATTTTCTTAGGCTTTTTTAGAATTATTTTTGATGCTCTTAAATGAGCATTAAAATACTGATAGACGCTATTGGGATTTGAAATGTGTAGATACCAAGTATGGAGGAGCAGAGCGAAGGCTGTGTGAGCATATATAGTGACATCCTCTTTTGTTTTTCAATTAATAGCTTAGTTTACCTTTGATCAGTTCTCTCTTAGTTACTTGTTTTTGTTTTCTTAATTAAGTATTCAAATCTGCTATTTGCCATGCATATAGATGGCATTGGTACAGAACAGATGTGTGCCTTTAGTGCTTATCTCTGAAGAAACATCATTCCAATCCACGTGCTGCAGCTGTATGCAGGACTCGGGGGCTTGTCTGCTGTGGATAAAGAAATCTCTTGCTGTAGGTGACCCTGTGTGTGCAGGGGAGCTGGGCTAGGTGACCTCTCACGCTCCCTTGCAACCTTAAGATTCTATGATTCTGTAATTCTAACGTAGCTACTTCAAAATGCTGAACCTGTTTAAATTTAATTCATTTGCACTAATGAACTAAATACTAATGGCACTTACTTCCTTTCAAATATATGCCTCTTGGGTAAAATTCTAGTAAGAAATTCAGCATGAGAAAGGAGAATAAGAAGGTATTTAAAGTACATCTGCAAAATATTTTAAAAAAACAAGTGACTGTACTCTCATAAAAACATCTCTTTTGAAATACGTGAGTATTTAAATTTCCATTTGAGTTTTGAAATAGACCTTTACCAAGCTCTTGGAATATTAATTAATATTTCAGCAATACTTAAAATAGAATTATTCATTAGTTTAGAAAGAGGAAAGCCATGCAAATGGAGGAAAGTTGAAGATGTGTCATTAACTACAGTTTCCTTCTGATTTCCAGTGTCTTAGTTTTTTATTTATCTTGAAGTTTTTGAAATATTTATTAACAAGAAAAATAAAAAAGGGAAAAAGTTAGGCTGAGAGATTTTTAAAAATCAATGATAGTACTAATACTTTGGTATTGAAATAAGCAGTCTTAAAGATTGTGCTACTTTGAGAAGAAATAGAGAAATCGAACAACACCGTAATCTTAAAATTCAAAGTTAGCATTTTAACAACTATGTTACTGGTATAACAATGCACATCTGATAAATAATCATCTGGAAAAGTTCTTCTTTCATAGTAAGAGGAAGGAGATAGATGATTTGTCTTAATAATTGTTGATGTCTTTTCTCTTGTATCTCATTTCTTAGTAAAATTCATTAGACTAGTCCCACATGAATTTATCTGTGCATGTCCTTTTTGAAATTTAAGTTTTGGTATATATTTGTGAAGCACTTAGAAGATGAATATGCTTTTGCTATTCCTCCATGGCTAGGCAGGGATGAGTGATCTAGTAGTTGTCTTCCTCATTTCAAATATTCTATAGTCAGTATTCTCCACTGTATGGAAAAGGAATATGTGTTATTTTGCTTATATATTACTTCCACTACTGTTTCCATTAGTTTTTTCTAATGAAAAGCCTGTTTTTTTTTAAGCAGTATGTTTTCTTCTTTTCAGGAAAAAGAAGAATTGATTGAAGAATGGCAGCCAGAGCCGCTTGTTCCTCCTGTGTCAAAAGACCACCCAGCTCTCAACTATAACATTGTTTCAGGGTAAATCTAACTGAAGTAAATTGTTTTTATTTCAGCCTAAACAGTTGTTGATGTCTATATTTCTAAGCATGTTGCTTGGCAAGAATTTCAGTACCCCTCAAAACTTCCATGAGTGATCTGCCATTGTTGCTAACAGGACTGGATTTACCACTGGAAAGGTCTCCTTATAAAGACAATCTTAAGATTGGATTTCTTAATTTAAATGCTTTAATTAAACAGTTTTTAAAATATTGGCTTGTGGGTTTTGTCTTAGCATTTATTTAGGTATATCGTGTATTTTATCGTGAAGTATTTTAATATTAGTGTAGACCTAGAGGTCTAGAAGTGGTTACAGATTCTAGTGGGTATGGAGTTAAGGAGACATAAAACATTTGACGTGAATTTGATTTGATGACTGGCATTTTGGTATGTTGTGAAGCATAGTGCCTTTTAAGGGCAATAAATTTGGACAACGAATATGAATATATTGATAGCAAAGTTGTTTTGTGAAGAAATTACATATTCAGGGAATTATGGGTCAGCTTTACATTGTTAGGTGGATGTTTTGAGGTTTATAAAAACATCTGTGGTGTTTTAGTCAGAAATCACAATATTTCAAAAATTGCTTAAGAAATTTCTTTCCGAAGCTTCAACTTTGTTTACTTATGTTGACAACATATAAAATGTAAACCTTCTTAATATCCTGGCAGTGACATTAATATTTTCAAATAATGTTCTAACATAGCACAATCATTTGTTCTCAGAAGTTGCTGCATTTTGAAGGCCTGACCAATACAGAGAAGAAATGATTGCTCTGGAATAGGATACCTATTTTAATTGACTTCTGTTATACGAAGAATGGCTATTTTTCACCCTGTTTTATTCAGGACTTTGAAACAAGGCAATAGCTTTAGATTAAAAGGAGGTTGAAGGAGTCTCTCTTTTTTTTTTTTTTTTTTTTTAAGATCAGAACAAAGAAATTATAGCTTGTTTCAGGAAAAGCTTAATTGTTTAGCACTTTCTAGTGCAGGCAACCTATTGCAATAGAACATTAATATGTTATGGCTGTTGAACTTAACAGATGTTATGGGGACAACTTTGCATCTGTGTGGTAAGGTTTAGTGTGTTAGCGAATCCCTTTACCCTTACACACAGAATAGCAATAAGCTTGAAACCTCGCCTGTCAGCCTAGGCAGAACTTTGCTATCAATTGGCTGTTAAAGGGAGAGAAGAGGGAAAAGAGAATAGTGAAAGTGCTTTTCAAAAGGCTCTGTTAGAGAAAAAAAAAGGCTCAGCTGCTATTTGACTGTTTATGAAAACAACTTTTCATTTGTAATAATAGATCTCTCTGATCTTTTTAGTCCTCCCACTCATAAGATCACTGTTAATGGCAAGGAATGTATAAACTTTGCATCATTTAATTTCCTTGGACTTCTGGATAATGAAAAGGTTAAGGTATGTGTTTCCTGTTTTTCTCTATTACATGATTTTTCTTTGAGTCTGTATGTTAATTTAAAATTAGAAATGGCTTCAGAAAATTCAAACTTTGTCAAGGAACATGGCACCACTTCTGAATGGTGAGGAAGGTTATAAGCCTTATGCTTTTACATTTTTTTTTTCTTTAAAACTTTGTCTGATACATTTGTTTGGAGTTGTTGATGTAAAGCTGTTGTAAGCTTTCTTTGAAATACAATGAATGATGCTTAAACACTAGCCTAAAATAGTTGTAGTGTGGAATAAATTCACATATTTTGTTACACTGTTATTCTTTCTGTGGAGCTAGTTATATTGCAATGCAAGAATTAGTAAACATACAGTGGCAGGATGTTGTATAAGTTGTATAGAAGAACTGGTAATCTATTTGGGGAATAAATGTTTCATGTAATATTTTTTCTTTTAAAGAATGCAGCGCAGGCATCTCTGAAGAAGTATGGTGTTGGCACTTGTGGACCTAGAGGATTCTATGGCACTTTTGGTTAGTAACTTTTATTTCTAATCTACCTTTAAGGATATTCAGACTTCAACAGTCAGTTGGAGAAAGTAGTCCTACATATTGTCAGCAAGGTATTTCTTTCAATCTGAGGAACAGTACTTTAACATTTTTTTTTACTATGATAGTAAGGATTGGAAGCATTTTTAACATTATTTTTCTTTCAGTTTTTATGCATTTCCTCTCTGTCCTTTCAGTACCATTCTTGGACAAAAGTTATGAAATTAAATATAGTCTGCTCTAGTATTGACTGCTGCAGTGGAGAAAACAAACTTATTAGCATCTAAACAAGTATGATGAATTTAGGAGTCTCAGTTAGCAATATGTTTTTAACGTAGGCCACAAGAGGGCAGCCTGACCTTGGATTCTGTGCTAAGGCTCAGTTAGCTTTTTCTAATTCTGTAAAGAGAATGAAAGAGGATGTTACTGACAGTTTATTTCGCTCTTACCAGGAACAAATAAGCTGCTTAATATCAGCCACTTGAAGTAATTTTTCATAGGTGTTGGTATTGTAAAATACTGACTGGAAACCAAAGAGTAATAAATGAATGCTACCCAGTTATAGGCTAAAAAGAGAGATTTTTTGTCTTTTGAGCCTTCCAGACGCTTTACAGAAGTGATGGAACTTTCAGTGTATTTATGCTGAGATGATTTCATAGAGGTAGGCTTGACCTGAGCTTAGCATAAGACTAACATCGACTTTTTCAGTTAATAAAATTAACTGGTGACATAGTTGCTACATCTATTTTGATTTTAGAAATACTGTATATCAGAACAAAATTGAGTATTTGACCATCTGTCTTGAAGATACTAGTCTGAAGATATAGTTCTTTTCTAAGCAAGGTCATAGTAGCTTATTGATCACAGGAGAGTTTTGGGAAGCCAGATTCCCCCAG
This sequence comes from Nothura maculosa, assembly GCA_032353885.1. Taxonomy (NCBI): domain Eukaryota; kingdom Metazoa; phylum Chordata; class Aves; order Tinamiformes; family Tinamidae; genus Nothura; species Nothura maculosa. Next base: position 752,044 of record JAUBOD010000663.1, read on the forward strand.
ATGATCTTGAGTCAGTAGGGAGTTCCCTTCCTAACCTTGAATTGTGACTAGGCTCATGAAAGACTCTGAGTCTTTGTAGTGATTTTCTCCATAATGAGAAGGTGAGGGTGGGTTTATTTATTTGAGGTTTTTGTCAGTTTTAGCTTTTACACATTTTGTTTCTAGCTTACTCAAAAATAAGCTTGCAGATAAGATTTATAAAGGGAGATAGGGGTTTTGTTCTCAGTAGTTGTACTCTGAACTTGGGTATTAGTGCATGCTAAACTCCCCACTGGCAATTGCTGACATTGCTAGCTATATTTAGATTTTGTAAGTGTGCAGAAAGATGTTTTGGTCATATCTGCCTCTGTGCAAATATACTTTTGTTAGTGATTGGCCTGCCTGAAAGGAGAGCTGCAATGTAACATGCCTGAAATTGAAACAGCACAATGAGAAGCATGCAAGTTTTCATTTTTAACTGGGGGATGATCTCTTCATCTTTTCCAATCAAGCGACTAGTTGAAGGCTGCAGGTTTTGCTCTCCAACAAAATATTTTTTTCCCTTTAGGCAAAACTTGGCACTCAAAATAGTAGTTTAGTCCTTGTTCCCCCTAGTTTTAAATTTTTAGCTGATAAGACTTCAAAAAAGAGCCTTTTTGGCTGAACATGCCAGCATTTTCTGATGCTTGCTGTCAGGGAGGAAAAAAAAGGGGGGAGAGGGGATCATTTTGGGGCTTTGTGTTCAGTATTTGAATCGAAGTACATATATAAAGCTCAGCTGTAGATTCAATTCCAGCTCATGGATTTCTGAAGTTCATGTAGAAACAAAGAAAAGGATGCTTACGAAAGACTTAACATTCCTTTTAGAAAGTAGATAACCAGTATCCTTCCTTTTCAAGTCTTTTAGAGAAGAAGGGCTATTGTAGCTTTCTCTGAGTGTATTTAGTATGGCTACTACAGCTGGACCACAGTGATAGGGAGGATAACAAAACTTTTAAGAGAAGAATCAAGTGAATAAACATTTTGACTTTCAATAAGCAGAAGAGAATAAATAAAATCCTCTTTCGTTTTTGATACTCAGGTAAACATTCAGAAAAGGAAGTTCAAGACATACAGTTTATAGATAAAATGTTTTTTGACTGGCTTTGAGAGGCCGTCCTTTGAGGATGTACCCCTTGCTATTATTGTATAAACATACACATCAAGTGATTATGCTATTTCTTTGAAGCAGTGCACTATTTGTCTTTCATACAGCTTTTTACAAAGCTAAAACAAGCTTTTGCTACACCCTTACAATGCTGGAAATATCAACACAGAAGTAATCATGCCTCAGAGGTTATTAAAGAATCTGTATGTTCCATTTTTTGCTTGTTTGTTTGAACTTAGTTTTGATGAGCTTTGGAAAATTGCAAAAAATAGTTAACATTTGACTAGAGGTGATTTTTTCAAGTCTCACTATGGATGGCTATTTGCCCAAAAGCCCAGTGTCGCCCATAAGTCTGATGTTAAAAGGTGTAATTCTCTGACTGCCCCATCTTCCAGCAGAAGCACTTAGTGGCCAGATATTTAAGCAATTCAAATAAGTTTGGCTGATACAGGTTTTCTTGCTTGGGCAGGTTCCCTAAGCCTCTGTTAAGTTTCTGCTTCTGGCAGCTGCTGTAGTAACTCCACTCAACACAGGGCATTTCTCTTAATCTTTTGATTCAGTGTGTTGTTTCTAACCTGGATCATTTTAACTGAATTGATTTGGGAAATGTTTGCATAATTTTGTCAGTTGATCTAAAGGGTGAGTAATCTATGGCTTGAGGTGCGACCTCTCCAGTTAACTTTAATTGCATTCAGGACACAGAATGTGTTTGCAGCCTGACAAGAGCAGTTTTCAATTATAGTGATAGTTGTGCTAGATAGAGTGGAAGCATCAGCTTAGAAGAACTGATGGTCTGCCAACAGGACATCATTAACTGCTATAAATTATATTGCTGTTGTCTGACTAGAGTAACTGTGCTCCCTAGTCACAGACTAGGAAGCCTGCCTCATCTACTTGTGGTCTAATAACAAATAGATTTTAATTACCAATGTATGAGCAGAGTACTACTTAAATATTTGCAAATCTACCAGAGCTGCCGATTAGTAGTGAGTTACTTGGGATTTTAAGTAGGATCAGATTGACTGCAGCTGCTTTTTGGTAAGCTATTTGTTACAATGCTGCTGCCAAGAATAAACAATTGTTAGATGATTGTTAAAGCAACTGTACTTAGTCTTTCTGATATGAAAACAGTTAAAACTGAGTTTGTTTTAATTTTCCTCTCCAATAGATGTGCACTTAGAATTAGAAGAACGACTCGCAAAATTCATGAGGACAGAGGAAGCTATTATATACTCATATGGGTTTGCAACAATTGCCAGCGCTATTCCTGCATATTCAAAAAGAGGAGACATTGTGTTTGTGTAAGTACTGTTTTCTCCTCAGGAAATGACAGTTTAAGAGTCTTCCTAGTCTTCCTTTAAGTATTTTTTGATTATTGTAAGACATATTAATTTGATATTTAGAAAATAATGTTTTACATATGACAGAATGCTCCAAAAGTTCATATGTCATGTCATTTTCCTTTGATTTTCTTTATTTGATTTTTTTTTTCAAAATGCTCCAATTGCAAGCCAGTTACTGCTTTTTCAAGGAAAAGCAGATGTGGATACTCAGCTGAAAATCACGGGGTGTGTGTGTGTCTGTGTGTGTGTGTGTGTGTGTGTGTGTGTGTGTGTGTGTGTATGTATAGAAGGGCTTGTACAAGTATGATTCTAATTTTCTTCATAATGAAATGTGTAGTCACATCTGCTTCTCTCCTGTTTACTTCTGGTTTTTCACCTTTCCTGCAAGCCAATTTGAGAAAAGTGCCTCATGCATTTTTGCAATGAATTAGTTGGATGAAGATCACTGTGGATGAACTAAGAACAGCAATACTGGATCTAATTCAGCAAGCCCGGTATCTTCTCCCACTGAGTAGCCACTGGCAGTTTCTCTAGGGAAGCGTGAAATACCCGGAGAAGCATAGTGTAAAAGCATTAAAAATTTCCAAGCCAAAGGATTTAGGCTTTAATGGCTCTTCTTATATTTTTCTTTCTTTTTCTATTGTTTTTGAACTAATATAAGCGTTTAATATCCAGAGCACTTCTTTTGTGTCTAATCTCATAGCTACGATTGAACATTGTATGAATAAATTCCTTAATAAATCTAATACTTGTTTCAATTGATGGATTTGATTTTAATGAAGACCGGCTATGAATAGCTGCTGCTTGCTCATCTTCTGCATGCTACTCTTGATTTTGTGGTTGTCTA
>JAUBOD010000663.1:755459-765489 GCA_032353885.1 Nothura maculosa
TACAAGTATGATTCTAATTTTCTTCATAATGAAATGTGTAGTCAGATCTGCTTCTCTCTTATTTACTTCTGGTTTTTCACCTTTCCTGCAAGCCAATTTGAGAAAAGTGCCTCGTGCATTTTTGCAATGAATTAGTTGGATGAAGATCACTATGAATGAACATAAGAACAGCAATACTGGATCTAATTCAGCAAGCCTGGTATCTTCTCCCCCTGAGTAGCCACTGGCAGTTTCTCTAGGGAAGAGTGAAATACCCGGAGAAACATAGTGTAAAAGCATTAAAAATTTCCAAGCCAAAGTATTTAGACTTTAATGGCTCTTCGTATATTTTTCTTTCTATTGTTTTTGAACTAATATAAGCGTTTAATATCCAGAGCACTTCTTTTGTGTCTAATCTCACAGCTACGATTGAACATTGTATGAATAAATTCCTTAATAAATCTAACACTTGTTTCAATTGATGGATTTCATTTTAATGAAGACCGGCTATGAATAGCTGCTGCTTGCTCATCTTCTGCATGCTACTCTTGATTTTGTGGTTGTCTACTGTAATCCGTTTCTGGTTACTTTTGGGTATAAAATTTAATGTCCAAAAGATGTCTTGCAGAAGTTCATTGATAACTTGGTCATCTGTTTTGGTCATCTTTGAACACTATCATAGTGGTCTTTTTTTTCTTTTAAGATGAAATACCAGAACAGCATGCAATATTCAAGATGTGATTGAATTAGATGCGGTTGATTAACTGTCTCGTATAGTTTCAGATTCTCAGTAGCCAAAAGATCACCTTCCTTTGCTTAAAAAAGCTACTTGGTTGAAATTACTGCATTTGCCATGTGCTGAAGGTTTAAGTTGCCACTCAGATAATTATTGGAGTATCCAGCTGTGAAATTGCCATTTCCCCAACTCTCTCTAGGGATTTGTTTTTTTTCAAAACTTAAAATGGCAGCTTATTATTTAAACACTAGGACAATAAATCTCAACATGTCTTAAAAAACAGGTTTTGGATACTCTGAAGACCACTGTAAATGTTTATAGGTACTTTCTTGGGCTTTTCTGTTAAGACCCAGACAAAGACTCAGGAAAAAGAACTTCTGGTATGGTGACTAGGAATAGCACCCAGTTCATTTGTGCTGCACACCAGTTAATGCTAAAGGACCAGTGTGCATTTCAAGAAAAACTTGCCTGCTTTCAGTGCAGTATTGCAGTGTAGAGGGAATTTGAGAACCTTTGGAAATACTTTTCAAACAGTAAGTAAAATCTATGATTTAATAGATCTGTATTTAACTTCCTGCTAGTATAGATAGTGACTCAAAACAGATCAAACTCACAAAAAGAAGATCTTAAGCCAGCTTTCTTCTTTGAATAAATGCTAAACCAAGTGCAGATTTAAAGGTCTTGATTTATTTACAGAGATGAAGCTGCCTGCTTTGCTATTCAGAAGGGCTTACAGGCATCTCGTAGTAACATCAAGTTGTTTAAACATAATGATATGGCTCACCTGGAACGACTGTTGAAAGAGCAGGAGGCTGAAGATCAAAAGGTACAGCTGTTTTGATGAAATATTTGTAATCTGAACAGTTGATGTTGCTTGTATAATTAAGATCTTTTATTACTTTTGTCATTGTCACCACTAGAAGTGAACTCAGAGGCTGTTGTGGTATGGGATATCACTGTGATCAAATGACGGAAGCATGGAGCTCCTTTGGTGATTTTGCATGGATTTTGCCCTTTAGTTATTCTTATAGCCTGACAAATTGTACCTGTTAATTGTCTTTGAATGCTATGCAGTAAGCTGGATAATTGTAAGCTCACCATCATAATTCAGTAATGAATTAATTGCAAATTTATAAGAGCTAGTCTGCATGCATTTATGGGAAGTGCATCTTGTCCCATGCAAGTCCCTTGTCCATGAGACTTTTGAGTTGGCAGAATAGTAAGGTAATCTGTTTAGGCAGCACATTCAGTTTCTTGGAGCAGAGTGCTTTGATGGAAGTACCCTATTAAAATTTGTTGTTGTACCCAGTTTTGGTGCTTAGTATTCAGGAAAGACAAATGTTTTCTAAGATGCTTCCTGTGAACTGAAAAAGATGATGAAGCTTAAAATCCTACTGGTAAAATGAATAACAAAGAAACAATAATTTGAAAATTGTTTCACTTTATGTAAAGGTTTAGCACAATCAGATGATAAAAGAAATTAGAACATAAGATAATGAGGGGGAAAATTAAGTAGTGAATATTAATTCTGAGAGTAGTATAATCCATGGAATAACTTGTGTTTTTTTCCATTACTAACAGATTTTGAATTAGTATGTCATTTTAGAATGGTGAAGATCAAACCATAAAATCATAGTTTAAACAGAAAAAAATGCAGGACATTCTTATGGCTTTTGTTGTTCAGAGACCACATTGTGACTTGAAAGTTGTAAGAGACAATTCAAACGCATTCACAAAGACAACAATTTCCAAGAGGACTGTGCTGCACTGAGAATGCGGTCACACAAACCAGTTGTTGAAAAGTCTTCTAAATGTTCTGACTAATGAGGGAACATAACTGTTATGAATATAATAGAGATCTAGAATTGCAGTATTTCTTCTGTAGTTTATTGTTTGTGTATTATGCATAAAGTTCAAATGAGTTGGTTATGGTTTGTTACAAAACAAAAAGTCTTTAAAAAGAGTTAAAAGCTTTAAAGCTGCTGGAAAAATAAAGGCAAATAGTCCAATGACACATTTCAGCTTCTATTATGATAAAGACTAAATTTAGACTAAAGTGAAAGCTTACTTCTTTCTTACTACAGAAGACATTATCTTCTGTCCCTTCCTATTACTTGCCTTCCCACAAAACCATCAGAGAGTTAGTAATTCATTTGTTAGTAATTATTATTCAGTGTGAACTGAAACCATATTTGTTTCTGAAGAATCCCCGCAAGGCCCGTGTAACTCGAAGGTTTATTGTAGTGGAAGGATTGTATATGAATACAGGAGACATCTGCCCTCTTCCAGAGTTGGTGAGTGGTTTGAGTTTGCTTTTTAAATCCTGTTTATGAACACACATGATTATAAAACAGTAGTAGTGTGCAATTAAGCCTACAAAGAAAAGCTTTGCTTGTAATTTTTGAGTTATATCCTTCCTCAAATGTTCATGAAATGGGATTCTCAAATGGACATTTTTGTTGAAATTCCTAATCAGTAAGGAAATAAATAAATATCCAGTTGAAGTCTTAGTTTTAAACCTGTTAAATCTACTGTATTTTCGAACTTTTATGTCACTAGATTGTTAAACAAAAAATATATATCTGCAATATATCATATTTCTCTATAGATGCATAAAAACATATTGTATTAGTTTCCAAGAAATCTTCATACAGTGGCTCCAAGGTACACATTTGTTATTCAGCATAAATTGGCTTGTTATGCAGACTGTAGGTAAGGAAACAAATGTTGGGAAAACATAGTATCTTATTAGCAGACAAGTAAACAAAGTTTTCTTTTTTTGTAAATGATGATTAGCATTTAAGAAATTTACTCCATCTTTAACATAAATAGTGATAATTGCTTGAAAGCTTTTTCTATGCCTTAACACCAAAATCTCATCTCTGGAGCTGATGTTTTTGCAATATTCATAGCACTGCAGTTGTCTGTGTGCATCTTGTTTCCCCCTACCATTCATTTTGTTAACAGATTCTAAGAGACTTGTCTTGTGTTTTGTATTATTTCTATTATATTAGATAAAACTAAAATATAAATACAAAGTTAGAATTTTTTTGGAGGAGAGCCTTTCCTTTGGAGTACTTGGGGAACATGGACGAGGAATTACTGAACACTTTGGTGTAAATGTAAGTGCCATTTTCCTGTGTTTTATGTTGTAAATGAGACCTGTAGAGAGTCAAATTTTGCTACATGTTTTTTTTCTGACATTAACAATATTTACTAGCATATGATATATTTATTTTTCTTTTGTTCCTTTTCTCTCTGTCCACTTATCAGTAGTGAAAGTGCAAGGTACTGTTTTCTCTCACCTGCTTACCTGAAATAACTTTTTTAGAGTATGTATTTTTATTGAGGAAATCAAGCAAGGAAATTCTTACAGTGCATAATGTAGTACATTTTCTGTTTGATGCGCAGTATAATGTTCTCCAGGTCCATATGCCCAAAAAGCAGTGTGCTTGTACAGAAATATTTGGGAGTTAGGAGCAAGTCCTAAGTGTTTTCTCAGTGGCCAATGCCCGCTCTGATATATTGCTTTTGAATCCAGGGGAAAGAACTAGGAGAAAGCTTAGTTAGTCCTTACAAAGATATTGCCCAGTGTTCCAGTAATCCAATATATTCAGCCAAAATATTCTCCCAACACGGCAAGTCTTTCTTTCATTCTCTTCTGAGGAGTATTGAAATGGAATGAACTCTTGTTTTGGAATTCTTACAGTTTTGTGCTACTGTAACCACCTGAGCTAGGGAAAGAAGAAATGCTGTTTTGGCAGCCATTGTCTCCTCAGTATGGAGTATATTTTACTGTCTCTTAAAGCAGTGTCAGAATTTAGTTAAAAGTTATTTGTAGTGATAGACATCAGTATACATTATAGAGCATGGCAGAAAGAAAAGCTTGTTTGCGACTAATGAGTGAAATAAGACAATTACATCTCTGGAGTCTAAAGTCTGATTTCTCTAGGCTTGTGCTCGGTTTTAGTTCCATTATACTTTAACTGACTGTTGTGGGACTAGACTTCTGTAATGGACACTATGATGCTGACTTCTTGGAAGAGTAACCAACATACATACAACCTTTTTCTTTCCCGTTTATGTACCATACATTGCAGTTCCTGAAGCAGAATGAGGTTGTGTGACATGCATATAAATCCATAAATCTTGACTTCTAAAGCCCTTTTTGTACTTTTTGAAATTTATTTTAATTGGAGCTCCATTTGAATATGTGATTTCTTTCTGGACATTCTGATGTTTATAATAACATGAAGTAAGACAGGTTTGGATATATTATGTTCATAGTCTTAATTGAATCGAAAGCATTTCTTGATAACTTTGTTGTTCATTTTAATGACAGATAGATGATATAGATCTTATCAGCGCAAATATGGAAAATTCACTGGCTTCCATTGGAGGATTTTGCTGTGGTAGATCTTTTGTTATTGATCACCAGGTAAGCCATATGTTATTATTATATGGCATGGTAGGATTACTATTGAGAGTTTGGAGTATATTATTGATTTACAAGCCATATTATGATAGGAATTATATAATACTTGATTCTATATAGGAACTTCCTTATTCTACAAAAGATTTTAGATTAATAGGAGAGCTACTTTTATATTTGAACAATTCTACTTGTAAAACATTTTTTCTTGATTGTTACAAACAAAAAAATGTCTTTCTGTGTGTTTCTTTTTTTTTCTCCCCTAGCGATTATCCGGTCAGGGCTACTGCTTTTCTGCATCCCTGCCTCCTTTGCTAGCTGCTGCTGCTATTGAGGCTCTGAATATTATGGAAGATAATCCAGGTACTTAATTCAGGAAAATCCTATTCATTTTTTTTTCTTCATCCCGATTGCACCCCATATTTTCTCTACTTTGATTTATAGCTCTTTTTGTTGTTTGTATGCTTGTATGTTCTCTCTCTTCCTTTTCAGTTGATCAGTTTTGCAGTCATTATTTTTCTTTTTGTAATTTTCTCACCGTGCTTTTATTTTTAAAAATACTCCTTCTGCATAAAAATGAGTTACTTGAGAATAAAGGAGACAGCGATGGATCGTGCCTGGTCCTCAAAACTGAAACAACATTTTAAAAAAAAGAAAAATAGGGTACGCTTCTGGATTAATAACTCTGGTGAAAGATTAATCTTTATTTAAGGAAAGAATTCAGGTTTCTAGAGTCAGGAGTCAAAATTTCCTTTTTAAGAGTCATTAATGAGTGGATGAGAGCATCAAGGAACAGAAGTGTGCTTGGCTATACTTATATTTACAAGTAATCTGAATTTCTCATTTCAAACCCCTTAGTAAGCATTTGTGGCATTCTTTCCATGTGATGATAAACTGAGTACAGCTGGAATAGAGAGATAAAGGAAAATAACACTTTTTTGAGATCTTAACAAAGCTGCCATTTAACAATAGAAATGAGTGATGAGTATTAGAGTAGTTAAGAGATTTAATTCTTTGAAGTGCTTTAATACATTAGTTCTTGTTTCCATGTTTTTAATCTTAGATTTATAGAAATGTAACGCAGAAACAAGATCCGAGGATTATTTGTTTGTTTTATCTAGATGTTTTTCAGACTCTTCAGGAAAAGTGCAAGCGAATTCACAGAGCTTTACAGGGGTAAGCTGTTTATTGTTGACAATGATGAATTTTTTCATATTTTCCTGGGTTTTATTTGGTTTTTATTTTGTATTATTGTCAATATACCTTTCCCTTTGAAAGGACTTTAAAGAGCACTCCCCAAAGTGCATCAGATTCTTCTGATGTTTAAACTGAAGTTTTTAGACAAATTTTTCTAAATGCCGTTACAGGTATTGATATGGTAAATGATATTTTACCATATTTCTAGTGGTGATGATTGCAAACTCTTATATATTAACGTCTTCATGAGAATGCAGTGAGTTTTGATGGTGCAAAGTATTGATAATAATGGTGAAAGAAATACCTAGGTAACTGTCATTTGATGAGAGTTATGGGCATAGCCTAGTTGATATTCTTTCAAAAGAAAGAGGAACACTTAGCAGTCGCGTTAAATACAATATTGATTTTACATAAGAGATTTGAATATTAAATAGTAATAGAAGTATGATTATTCAGAAGGTGTAAAACAAACTGTTTAAGTTGGCCTGAAAAATAAAAATTCTGTTTAAAGTTTTCCTAACAGTGATCTGCTATAAACAATAGTATACTTAGTAATTGTATTTTTTCTGACATTTTCTGATATTAAAAACTATAACATTTGTCTGACTGTTCAAATACTATCTAATTTGCAGATTAGGTATAAAAAATATATATTTTGCACTTCATTTCTTTCAGTAGTTTCCTGTTACGTATTGCAAAATGCACAAAGACCGAACACAACCTAATTTGATAATGCATTATTAGTGATACATTATTTAAGTACATATTTCAATTAGTATGAATTACATTTATTTCAGTCAGAATCTGCATCTTGATAGGAATTTACTCTTTAGTGCATTTTTAGTCTTAGAACTCTTCTGGCAGTCTTTAACAACAATTAGTTTTTTGGTATAATTTTACCATGAAATAATCCTAATCTCTTTTGACCATGTTCTATTAAATAGTAATTTGAAAACATGTAGACTATTTAGCCCAGAAATATACAGATGGTTCTAAATTTGAAATATTTTAGAGTCAATTAAAAGTTGTTCGTGTCTTTACTAGTAAGAGCATTTTATGACAGAGTAATTGTAATATTTTTCTGCACTTGTCATTTTTAGTTTAAGAATATAAAGATTTAAAACATAGTAATAAACCCTGTGTAATGATTAGCCTTTTATTCATTAGTATCCGCTAAAAACAGTACTGCGTAATGGGTATGGGCAACGTGATTATCTGATTATCCTGTGAATGATGCGTTTTTTTTTTCACCTTCAATTCTTTCAGTGATGAGAATAGTCACAAGTTAACATTGGACAAACTGCCTGTCCTGAAATGGGATTTTTCTTTTTCTGCCTTATGGAAAGCAGTGTGGTAATACTGAGATCAAGCTGCATAAATTACAAAGGCAATTATTTTTGGACACACTGGAAGAGAACTTGTAGAATTTAGCATTGTCAGGGTGTTGGAAGGTAAACTGACTATGTATGTAAAGCAATTTTGGAGGGAAGATGTGCAAAAGTGGAAAAAAAATCACAGCTTCTGTGTCCCCTCTCCCCTCCTGTTTTCTTTGACATGAGAGGAACAAATTAAAAATAAAAGAAATATTTCTTAGTGTGAAAATATAGAGGCATGATTATCCCCTCCCCCCCTTAGCCCTCCTACAGTAAGAAGTAGTCCTTACTTACAGTAAGTAGCAGTCCTTAAATAGTTCACTACTTGTTGTGTAGACTAGACTTGGCTGAGAATTTTCAAACCATTTTGTCAGAATTTTGCAGCATTCCTAAAGGCTTAATAGTCTGGCCTTTTTGCTCAGTTTTGCAGCTCAGCCTCAGAACAGAGGTTTGGAGAGCTTTGACGTACTTCCTTTTGGGTACATCCCTGAGGTAACATCTATACCAGTAAGTTAAGGCTAGGAAACATCCCTGGGCCCTGAAACTCAATTGTCTGCACTATTGCGTTGTTAGAGGGATCTGTGGCTTGCTTTTGGCCCAGGCCAAGTAGCGCCCTCTGAAACAACTCCTGGATACTGTTCTGAAGTTAGCATGAGCCAGGAGCCATTCCCAATAGACAGTTTGGATGTGGCCACCCTCGCTTGGAGACTGTCATTTTAAAAGTATGGGCGTGAGTCATTCTGTACCCACCGGCCTCGGAGCCAGGGAACCATCCAAAGCACATTGGATTCACTAGCATAGAAGAATCCTTAAAAGGAGGCTTGGAGATCAAGAGGCCAGTTTTGTTCCTCTGTTACTTCAAAAACAGATTTTTCAGGCATGTTTTGTTTTTGCATGAAATTTCTAAATTGTTTCAGAATTAAATCTTTCTTTTTCCAGCGTTCTTTATGGAAAGAGAATTCCGATTTCTGGAAACTTACAGGGTGCATATGTTGGCTTTCAAAATATCAACTTGATTTTAATTTGATACAGATCCAGGAAAACATAGCTAACGCTCTTTATGAATGTTAAAATACTATCATAAAAATAACCTTGTATTAAACTTCAATGTTTCTTCAAATATTTTGGTAGGAGGAAATGTATATTTCTATTTATTACAACTGTGAGTGATAGAAGAAGCTTCTAGACTAAACTGAAGTTAGAAACTTATAAGCAGCTTCTATGAACCTAAAAGAAAGCCTGTTGTTTGGGCAAAGATTTAAAGTTTGATCGGAAATGATAAAAAGACTGCTTCTCATCTACCTTTTCTTCTTTCCTCTTTTTTTTTTTTTTGTGGTGGAAGTGGGGCAAGAGGAAGTGCTATTTATGCTAAAATTAGCAGTTTTAATTGAAGATTGCATTATGCTTCTTAAACACGAGGTCACTCTTCGAGAACATAACAAGTAACTGATGCATTTTACTGTATCTTCCATATAATTTCTACTTTGTAGTGAACCTTGGACTCCTTTTTCCTGGTGCTTTGGTACTTTATGCTATCAAACTATGTTCCCTCCTGCACTGTTGTAGTGGGATATATGTCATTAGTGTTTGTGCATTAAAGAAATTGCCTTCATTTTGTGTGCAAGTTTACATAAATTACACCAGAATGTTTGCGGTTCTGTCACCAGGGAAAAGGTTGCCAACTTGACCTGTTTTTCCGGACTGGACTGTGAACTGATAATGTTATAGACATAATGCAGGAAGCTTGTCCTGTTAGAGAATATTTTTATTCTTTCAACTTTAAGATTTCATGTGTTTGTAGTGCCTCTTTTTTTTTTTTTTTTTTTTTTTTTTCCATGCTCACTTCAGTTTTTCAGTTATGGATTTGTAAACTTTCCTGTTCTGTTTTCTGAACTTTTTTTTTTTTTAATCAGAAGACTTTATTTTGGAGTAAGAGTGTAAATCTGTATGTGTCTATGTAACGCAAGCTCACCAAAGGCAGGAAATCTAGATTAGGGTTGATGTTGGACATGTATGCATTTATGGGATCTGCTGAGTGTCAGGCACGAAGGGCTTGGTATGGTATGTAGAAGGGAATAATTTAGTCTTGTGTATCAAAGAACTGCAAAGTAGTTGAGGCAGGAAGAAGCATTTAAAGATCCTCTTGTCCAAGCTTCCTGCTCAAGCAGGGTCTCCTAGAGTACATTGCACAAGACTGCTGCATTGGCTGCAAGAACTGGGCCTGTTCAGCCTGGAAAAGGCTGAGAGGGGACCTGATCAGTGTCTATAAATACCTCAAGGGAGGCAGTGAGGAGGATGGGGTTGGCCTCTTTT
>JAUBOD010000663.1:765663-778345 GCA_032353885.1 Nothura maculosa
ACCCTGTCCACATGGCGTTTAGTGATCTCCACAATGCTGGGCAGCCTGTTCCAGAGCTCAGTCACTCTCCCAGTTGAGATGTTTTTCCTTAGATTGATACAGAACTTATTATTTCAGTTTGTTTTCTTTGCCCTTTCTTTGGCTGCTGGACACCAGTGCAGGGAATCTGACTCCATCCTCTTTACAGATATTCAGCTGCATTCCTCCAGATATTTAACTGCATTGGAAAGATCTGGCCTCAGCCTTGGCTTTTCTGGCAGTAGAGTGTTGCAGCTCTCAGACTTTCCTCATATGAGATACACTCTGTCCCCTAATCATTTTAGTTGACATTTGCTGGACTTGTAGCCCCTAGTTTCTCTTATACTGGAGGGACCAGAACTGCACCCAGTACTGTAGATGTGGCCTCATCAGGGCTGAGCAGAAGAGGGGATCCTCTGCCTCAACCTGCGGGCAACGCTTTTCCTAATGGCACCCAGGATCCCATCGGCCTTCTGGGCCACAAGGGCACTTTGCTGGCTGATGGTCAGCAATGAAAATGTGGCTCCATGGCTTGTATCTTCTCAGGACCTGCAGGTCCTTCTCTGCTGAGCTGCTTTTCAGAAGCTCAGCACCCAACATGTCCTGGTGCGTGGGATGAGCAAGGTGTGCAGTGCGATCAGGCCGTGTTTGTCTGCACATACAGACGTGGGAGTTGTTCTGTGAATGTGCCTGGCTCTGGAAGAGCTTTTGGCGTGGTGTAAGAAGATGTTCAAAAGATTTTCTACAGAAATAATTAAAATCAGATGTATTGCCAGCTATAGACTTGGCTTCTTATCACATAAGAAGCTAGAAAGATTTACTGATTTTCCGAATGCTAATTCCAAAGGCTTGAGTTAGCCAGCTGTGTTTTTATCAGCAAATATTAAGCCTGACATTATCAATTCTCTTATAATTTTGAAAAGAGTCTTTCAAAATCCTTTACTTTGAATCCTTGATCTCTTTTGCAAAAGGAGGAGTGGGCTGTTGTTGTACAAAAACTTAATATAACTAGATCTGGAAGCGCTTTAGGAAAGACAAGTTTCTGTTAAATATCTCTCTTGTCAGTCTTTGCTGGAAAGTGGAAGTATTTATTGTCTGAACTTTAACATTTTGTTCAGGCATATATTAAAAGTTTCTTATTTATTTTAGGATTTCTGGCTTAAAGGTAGTGGGCGAATCTTTTTCTCCAGCGTTGCACTTACAGTTGGAAGAGAGCCGTGGATCTCGAGAAAATGATGTGAAATTGCTGAAAAGAGTTGTAGATTATGTAAGTGTTCCCATAGCATTCAAAGTGCATTACTATCTTTGTAATTGTTGTAACACTTGATAAAAAATATATGCATTTGAACTTTGGATTTTAGAAAATTAGTATTTCCTGTTATCTACTTCAAAGCTCTAGTTAAATTCACATTTAAACAGTTGATTAGAGAACTGATGATGTCTGGAGGAATACACACTATCCTTTTGGCAAAGTTCTTTTGCTATATTTGAACAATCTGAGATGCAGTTTTCTGTAATTTTGCTTGTCTGAGTTCCTGGACATGTGAAGAATCTTGGTATGTTTTGTAGTCAGCACCTTTTTCCATCGTTGGTACACACTGGTTCTCTTTCATGTGAAGGAGGTGGAGGTTGATGAGGACGATGTATATTTTGACTACAGGCAAACATGACTACACTAGAGAAAGAATGTGGTTATTCTCCTTTGAAATATGCATAAATATGATTTAATAATTAAATACTTTTTGCATAACATTCCAAATCTAGATTTGGGAAAGAGCTAATTGTTTTCCTGACACCAAAACCATAAAATGGTGTTGTATGTCCTCAGTGATGCATGGGTATGTGCACAAGGATATATGTCTCTGTCAGCATGATGACTGCCATGTTTTCTTTCTCTGCAGTGTATAAATAATGGTGTTGCATTAACTCAGGCACGCTATCTGGAGAAAGAAGAAAAGTGTCTTCCTCCACCAAGGTTAGTAGGTAGTCGATTTATTTTTGTCTTTTATTGGATGTGTTTCTTTATTTTCATAAATGCAGAGATTATGCTAAGTAGCCTAGAATGAATAGTGTGCTAGATGGGTATGTTAGTGCACTAGCCCTGCTTTTTGAGAATATTTCCAGTGACTGTTATACTGTGCCAATATGCTGAAATAACTGTATCACATCTTAGGATTCAGTTTGATACTGGCCTTGCCTGTTTATCAGGTATATTTCTGAGAGCTGCACATACGCAGATAAGGAAGAGGCTAGGTAAAATTGTTGTTGTGTGTTTGGAAAAGAAGTCATTCAACCTTTTCTGTTTAGTCATATGCCTTGTTTCTTATGGAACTTGAATTCATAATCCTTTCTTTGGAGGTAACAGTTTTCATGTGTGTTAAAATTAGTTCACAAAAAAAGTCTAAAATTGAGGAAAAGGTGTAACTGACTGTTCTGGCTTTCTTTTTCTAGTATTCGAGTAGTGATAACAGTCGAACAAACAGAACAAGAACTGGACAAAGCTGCATCACTTATTAAGGAAGCTGCACAGTCCTTGCTGAATTAGACTGCTATTTTGGACACCTTCCTCAAGTTATCAGATGCATGTTTTACACTTTATGGTGTCTTGGCTTCCACTTCAAGTTTGACCACCGATGACACTGAAGCCTTACTGAATAACAAGGTTTTTCAGAAATGGTACAAATGCAGTGAGGGGAAGAATGCTGAATTTCAGAACTGGTAAATGACAGAGTGTATTTCAACTTTAAACTCTTCATCATTTAATAATATTCCTTAAATGGAATATAAACATCTCACAGAAATTTTCATAAATTTAATCTTTAAAAAAGCCTTAATTTTGTTCCTCACACCCTTGAATGTTTTCAGTAATATGTGTAAACATTCATCTTTGCCCAGAAATATTTTAAATTCATTATTTTATTTGTGTAATGTCAGAATGTAGGAGCTTCTACTTTTTTTTTTCCCAAGATGAAGATAGCTTGTTCCTAATGCTGACAAAAAGAAAATAATGACACGTTAAGAGATTTATTTCAGCTATATTTCTTTTTGTTATTGAATCACATCAACTTAAATATTTATTTGTTAAGCATTTCTGGAAGCCAGTTTTTCAGACTCCTTGACCAGATAATTAATTGCCGAAATGATAAAATCATATTAAACGCTATTTACTTACTGCATTTCATATGTAAATATATGCATGTTTGACATATTATGGGTGAGATTTTCCTTACTATTAACTTAAATACCTAAGCTTAAGCCCCTAAATTGTGAACATTGTGCAATTTCATTACAGTATATTCAGTCAGGGGGCCTTTGTACCAGTCTTGTAGAGGAGACATAAACAGTATGAAGAATGAACCAAAGTTCTGATAGAGTCATTGTGCATATAAGCTTATTCAGACAACATTGAAGCACTGAAATGTGTGCTAAGTTGTATCTCTGAACAGCTTTACTGTAGAGGGGAGCACTCACAGATAGATATTAAGATTTTAAGTGGTATAAATACTTAAAATATATGTATACCTAAAATCCTCACATCATTAGAAAGTAATTATTTGGAGGTTATACTGTAAGGATTTTCAATAAGCACAGATGGACAGAAACATTAAACCAATCATAGAAACCTGGTAGGAGAGGATGACATTGAACTGTAACTTTTTTTATAAAATAGAAACTATAACTATATGTTTCAGGATATTTTTAAAAAAGAAATCTGCTTAAAAAAATCTCTATATATAGATATATTCTGCCTGATATTCTGTATTCTGGGTTGTTTTATAATTATGTGCCTTTTTGGTTGCTGCTATAAGGACTACTATTTTTGAGAAAGAACTTTGTTTAAATAAAATGTTTAACATGTTAAAATCAAATCTTCATGTATCATATGATTGAATATTTCAATGAAATCTAGTTAGACTTTGTTTGGTGTTCTGCATCAGATGCCTATAGTCCTTTTTGTTTCCTTCTGTTCATAGTTTGTATTGTTTTTCCAGGCTTCTCACTTGTGTGCATTCAGGTAAACCAGCTGAAGTTTTGTAATTGTTCCTGTTGTTATTGGAAATAGTGACTCAGAAATAACTGTACAGTATAAAGAAACTTTTACGCTAATGGGAGTAAGTATTGCTGTTACTTTGGCATTTATGAGTCTCTAGCTCCCTTAGCTTACAGTTAAGGCCTTTATAGGCCTTTAGCTTTCAGAGTCTGTAAGAAACCAACAATTTAAGAGCTAAAGCAAGAGACAGAAAGCTGAGTTCCGTTTTACAGGTTGAAACGGAAATACAGAGTGATCAGTTTGCTCCAGACTCTCAAAGTTACTGAGATAGCTGCATGTGAAAACTTACTGCTCAGCTTTGAGTTTGTGAAACACTTGTGATTTTGGTAATGCAAAATTGTGTTGTCAAAGGCAGCCTTTGATGCGCGAGTCGGGGACAGATAAATGAAGATACTTGGATTCTAACACAGCCTAGTAAATGGTTTTGATTTTAGGGGTAAGCCTATGAAGGTTAGCAAATCACTGACATTGAAATATTAGATTGCAAAGCTATATTCACTGCTAACATAATCTTTCAAATTGTCTGTAAATGGGCAGAAATTTTTGATGCCATTATTGAGAGCTAGAAGTAGATTTTAGATGTGTGTGTGATTTTGTGTTTTGCTTTCTCTAAATGAAGTGATGACACCTAAATTGGCAGGAAGCAGTGGAACTTGTGGGCATTTCAAATCCATGACTCTGATTCTGAAAGGACAAAACTTTGTGCTGTCATTAAGAGACATTATCCAGCAATTTATTTAGCAAACTCATACCAGCATTAAAACATTGCTAAAACTGCTTTTACTCTCTGCTATTGTTTGTAGTGCTTAGAATCACTACATAATTCACAGTGAAATGTAATGCCTTGTTAATGGTAATTGAAATATTTTCATAATATGTGTTTTACTGATGGACTATATATGCATTCTCTGGTGGAAATAAAGAAGCTTGGGTTATCTAGCTGATGGAGAGAGATACTCCATGTCAGTTTAAGCATGTCTAACCCTCTTCATTTTGACTCTTCTGAGAAATCTCTGTTTGACAAGGCAAGTAGATAAGGGGAATAAAGGCTGTGGGGAAGAAAGGTTGACTAGGATTAGAGAGACAGCAGGTGATTCTGGTTGAACTTTGACATTAGACAGTCAGATTGGAGGCATGCTTAAATTCTCAGTGTTCTGGGATGATAAATACATGAATAGTTCCTTTGCAGTTGTGTTTGAAGGAAGATGGAATTCTTCACACATTTCATCGGATGTGGGCAGCAAGCTTGGTTCTTGGTAAATAAATGGAAAACTGTTCATCCTTACAATGAAGTGGATCAAACTCATAACGGCCTTACCCTGAACTTTCTAGTTGAAAGTACAGATTCTTGATTTGAATTCAGCTAATCTGTATATTTTACTCCTCCCAGCGATTGGAATCAAAATAGTTGCTAGGTGAAAGCCTCAGATGATAAGTAGTGATCAAAAATATATTTTTTAAAATCAAAGATTATCATTTAGTACTTTAGAAGCAATAAATTCTAATTGTGAAATAGCTGTCTATTGAAATTGTTCCGATGAACTTATTTGTTTGCAATACATAAGGAGTTGGATAGACTGGAAATAATTTATACTTGGAAGATATTTTTGCATTAAAAATGTCTTATATATATGTGTGTGTGTGTGTATATTTTAATAGAGGACATGTTTTCCTTGAACATTCAAAAGTAATTGATTGTTACTTATGTAGGTTTATTGTTTTTATAGGAAAACGTACAGATGCCTTTTCTGTTTATTATAAAAATCATTATTTTTGAGTAGGAGGTGAAATACATAAGGAAAGTATTAAAATGAAGTGGAGGTAAGGCTGAATAACTTTGATTTTTTCACTTTTGAAATACGATCCCAGTCATTGCACAGAATGGTGTACTGTCTCCTTTCTGTCACTCCATATGGACTTCATTATTTTAAACAGGGTTGTGGAGTGTTGGCATTCACTGATCTATGAAGCTGCTACTGCAAAAGTATCTTGCATCTAAAGATGACTTGAGAACTGTACATGAGCTGTAAATGCTGCTTAAACAGAGGAAATATTTAGAACTAACACAAAGCGTTTGTGCATTAAACTGTTTCAGCGTCTCAATAAAAGGAAGTGTCTGGAGAGTGTCTCTATTTCCTGTCGTGTTTTTATGTTGTTTGGCAGTTTGCTTGTTAATAAGGTAGCAGACCTTGTCTTGCTGTTGATGGACTGTTCAGACATTAGTTTCCTTCGAGTGCTAGATTGTTCCAAAACAGGCATAGTAAAAGATACGTACACTAGTAAATCAGCCAAGCTGCAGGCTGACAGAAGCTGGAAGGATCTCTCGGGGAAGAATTGCTCTATATATGAGCAGTACTTAGGTAGCCGATACTTACAGGAGACTGCTGTTGGAAACCTAACACTGGGCCAGATGTACCTTTGTTCAGACTTAGTGTGGAATTTCTGGTGTTTCAAGAAGGCCTTATTTCAGATGAAATACCCCCAGGCTTAAATGACCATTACAGAAGAAAATAATGCAATTTTACCTTCCATGTTGTATAGATTTCTTCTATTGAAGGTGTTAGCACCTGGCTTTGGATATGTTTGAGATAAGTGAGCAGCATTTTTCAATAGTTTTTTTTCATTGCTGACAAACGCCAGGAAGGACTATGGTCAGAGGAAATAAAGAGAAATAAAGAGAAATAAAAGTAGAATTATAAAGATATTTATCAAGTGAATCAAGGCTTTTGACACAGACGCCCTTAATATCTTAATAGGAAAGCTCAGAAAGTGTGAGCTGAACAGGTAGACAGTGAGGTAGATTGAGAACTGGCTGGATGGCAGAGCTCAGAGTGTGGTGATAAATGGGGCTGAGTGCAGTAGGAAGTCTGTGGCCAGTGGTGTCCCCAGGGGTCAGTACTGGGCCTAGGGCTGTTCAACCTCTTCATCAATGACTTGGACAAGTGCACAGAGGGCACCCTGGGCAAGTTTGTGGATGATCCCAAGCTGGATGGAGTGGCCGACATATCAGAGGGCTGTGCTGCCATCCAGAGGGACCTGGATAGGCAGGAGAGTTGTGGAGAGAGGAACAACCTGAGGTTGAACAAGGACAAGTGCAGGGTCCTGCACTTGGGCAGGGATAACCCCAGGCACCAGGACAGATTAGGGGTTGACCAGCTGGAGAGCAGCTCCACAGACAGGTGTCCACCTGAGAGTCCTGGTTGACACAGAGTTAACCTTGAGGCAGCAGTGCCCTCGTGGCCAAGAAGGTCAATGGGATCCTGGCTGCATCACGAGGAGTGTTGGCAGCAGATCAAGGGGGGTGATTCTGCTCCTCTCCTCAGCTCTGGTGAGGACGAACCTGGAGTACTGGAGGCAGTTCTGGGCTGCCCAGGACAAGAGGCATGTGGAGTGAAAAAGATGGAGAAGAGATCGGAACATCTCTCGTATGATGAAAGACTAAGTGAGTTCGGCCTGTTTTCTCTGGAGAAGAGAAGGCTGGGAGGGGTCTTATCAATATGTACAAATACCTGAGGGGTGAATGTAAGGAGGGAACGGGCCAAGCTCTTCTCAGTGGTGCCAGTGACAGGACAAGGGATAATGGATGTAAGTTGAAACACAGGAAGTTCCATATCCAGGTGAGGAGGAACTTCCTGTCACCCTGTGAGGGTCCCAGAGCCTTGGAACAGGCTGCCCAGGCAGGCTGTGGAGTCTCCTTCTCTGCATGTCTTCCAAACCTGCCTGGATGCCGCCCTGTGCTCTGGGTGTCCCTACTGGAGCAGGGGGTTGGACTAGATGTTCTCTAGAGGTCCCTCCCGACCTCAACCATTCTGTGATTCTGTGAATTGTTCATTTGCTAAGAACTTTTGTTGCTGCACAGACTTAATATATGGGAATACAGGAAGCTTAAGATACGTGAACTAAATTCTTCAGAAAGCATGTAAATTATTACATGCTTTAATCTAGGTGGAACCCATACTTTTTTGCCTCTTGGAATGCAATCGCTGAAGACTATTTTCTTTTTATGTGTTTATATACATGATACTGGCCAGAACACTAGTTTAGTGTAATGTTACTGCTGTTTCTGATATATAAATAGTTTGAAGGCAGTCGGAATTCTGGAGACTACTCAGTAAAGCAGTCTGATATCTGTTACAGTAAATGACATTGGATTGTTTCCCTTTTTTTCCCTTTTAAGGCTGAGCTGTTGCTCTGCCTATTTATTTTACACCCCATATAGCATTTACTGAATCACATAAATATATTTCTATTGAATTAATAATAAGCTAGTAAAATGACTGCTTTGTGTAGTTAATAGCTGTAAAATTTTTGTTTTAACTTTCTAAGGGTAATGTAACACAGATTACTGGTTTAGCGTATTTGTACTGGGTGAAACTGTCTTGATGTCAATGATAGACAGCAAGAAACTTGTGTACATACCCTATCTGTTTAGCATTTGAATTTCTTGACTAGGGACTGTCGCAATTTCTCCCACATTTACCTCTGTGTGTTTGTTTATTCTCTCTTAAGGCAATATTGATGGATTTGAAGAAACAGAATGTGATGCTACATGTCTGCCTGCCTGCTCTGTCTGTATTCTTTAGTATTCTGCCCAAAAACCCATTGATTAATGTGTTTCTAACTCTGCAAACATAACAATTTTGCTTTTGCCAGGCATTGATGGTGAGGAAAAGGTTGGAACATCTGATTTACAGATGACAGTAGCACAGCAAGGTCTAGAGAGAAGGAAAAATTTCATATGGATCACTGCCATGTATCCAAAGAATCTAGAAATGGAAGAGGTTGGATTTTCTGGTTTTTTTTTGTTTGTTTGTTTGTTTTTTTCTGGAGTTGTGAGTGTAGGCCCTATCTGGTGGATATCACTTTCTGCCTTGACATTATGAAGTAATCTTTGAATGTCCTGCAAGAACAAGCCACCTTACTGACACAGCTTGGGAGCATCGTGCTGCCTTTCAGAATGGTCTCAGAATGCATGACTTCTATGCTACCTGCAGCTTTTCTGCCCACTTATTTCTGTTAAATGTTTCCAATGTGCCACTTTTCCAAGAACTGCATATAACTCAGGGATGTTCTTGAGCCACCTCAAGAACATCCCTGTGTAATAACACACAGCCAACTGGTGTAACAGAGAACTAGTAAATTAACAAGTCAATAGCTTCTTTCTTTGGCTCTCAGTAACTGTTCGTGATGTTTCCTGTGCCAGAAGCAATATACTTGCAATTCTGATGGGTGTTTTGGTGTAGTCTTCTAATATTACTCCTTTTTATGCATCTACTTGAAATGCTTTAGCTGAAATGGACATATACATTAGTGCATTGGCGTGATGTTTGTTATCCATCATGTTGTATTGAAGTTTAAAAAATAAGTTTTAAAATAGACCAATTATGCTTATATAAGATGAAATCTTTGCTAGTGATAACTAAAAAGTAAATAGAAATGCTTATTTTCTTGTATAAGAGAAAAATTGCACTTTAGTCCTTACATCTCTTGTCTTTCTTAGATCAGTAAGCATGTAAGGCATGAATGTCGTTTCTACAGGAACATGTTTAGCATTGCAGAGGTGGAGTTTAAAGCTTTAACATTAATTTAACAGCATTAATAAGCAGTGCTTCCTGAGGACTTGATTCCCAACATCTATGTATTTTATTTAGGGATCTGCAAAAAACAACAGATAAATGTTACCAACAGCGAAAACTTCTCTGGTAAGTAGTTGCAGGTGTGTAAGTTTGTCAGAGAATTTGCCAGAGAAGTTTTTACATTGTGAAAAAATAATTTAGTATTATAGTTTGTGGGGCCATACTCTTCAGTGGAGGCTAGTGACAGAAGAAGAGGCAGCGGCCACAAACTGAAGCCCAGGAAGTTCCATCTCTATGTGAGGAAGAAGTTGTTTACTATGAGGGTGACTGAGCCCTGGAACAGGCTGCCCAGGGAGGCTCTGTATTTTCTGTCTCTGGAGTTACTCAAAACCTTGCTTGGATGTGACCCTGTGCAACATGTCCAGTGTGACCTTGCTTGTGTGGGGAGATTGCACTAGATGTCTCCAGAGGTCTCTTCCTACGCCATCCGTTCTGTCATTCTTGACTGCATGTGTTATTTTTTAACTTCTTATAAAACTGTTTATGTTTTATTCAACAACAAAATCACCAAAATACTCATAGGTATCATCTTTAAAATTCAGATCCTAGACCACTCTTTCTGTTTGATATAGCATGACGTTTCTCCAGCTTTTATAGAGAGTAACAGTATATTTCAGTAGGACTGCACAAAGCTGTGGGTTTTGATTTATGTGTTTTTTCAGAGAAAAACATTTTAATAATTTCCAGTGTTGTCCAGGCAAGCTTCCTGGCATCAGTAGTAATGGAAAGAGTTTCTACTTAGGATTTCTCTGGCAACTTTGGCATCTTGGATAAGGATATAAATCAGTGTATTCCCCGTAACAGTGAGGATTTTGTTTCTTATTATATTGATGATTTAACAGTCATTACCATGACTTAAGAGTACTTAATTTACTACTCCTAAAATAAGCAAGTGATCTTGTGTGGTATAGAGATTATTGATCTATGTGTACACCCTTCTAGTCAAGTATACCCTACATAATCATAATGATTATATGATTTACTATGATAAATAATGTAGGATGAAAGCCTTTTGTTGATATTCTGATTCAAAATTGTAGATAAAACTAATTGTCTTTAGTAATAGTGTTGATTTTTTTGCTGTCAGCCTACAAATTCGCCTAATTCTGATGGGGACTTGTGAACCAGCATTCATCTGCCCTGCACCTTCTGCTTTCAGAGATCCCTCTAGCATCCTTGTATCCTTTATCCTTGGGTTTAGGCCTGTTACTGTGATTTTTCGGTCTTAGGTTGGAAATAGTATTTCAGTAAATGGGGGCCAAACTAGTTTTAATTTTTAGATGTGTCAAAAGTTATTGAAAATCTTGAAGGATATGAAGAAATAACTGATGTTGAATGTTTTGTTGAATGCTGTTTGTATTCTTTAGCACTGCTTAAGAACTGTAATATGGAAGGCAACTGTAGTGTAATAGTTAGATCAAGAAAGCAGTACTTTTGCCCTCAGGCAGGTGGTTATTTTTTTGACCCAATATAGCTTCTTTAATCATTTAGCTATAGAACAGATCTAAGAAGGCTCCAGATGGAGGCTGAACCTACGACCCCCTAACATAAAAACATCTATGATACCAATTACACCATCTGTTGGTCATAAAAGCACATTCTCTATCTTTTCTTGGCTCTTGTGTTATACAAAAGCTGAAGGGTGATATTTGGGACTGTTCTAGTTTATCCATGCACTTTAATGCAGAACACATTTTCACACAGAGAGAGAACAAAGCACAATAGCACTAAAGTTTAATTTACATTCTCAGTCAGTGAAAACAAAAATGAAAATAAAAAACAGTTGTCTGAGTCATTATTTATACTCAAATTGCAGCTTCAATTGTACTTTTTTTCCAATGCTTGTGACAACTCCTCAAAACAAGCAACAAAGCCCCACAAAAAGTACAAAAGAAAAACTTGTACCATGCTTCTTTTACCCTCCAACTTCTGAATATCCTGAATAGATCTGTAATAGTAACGGGAATTAAGACTTTGCGGGTTACATTGAGAGATGGTGCATGGTTAAAAATCTGCAACATTTATACTTGGTGTTTTGTGTTTGGTTCTAGTGATTGAGAGTGGGGGTTTGTAATGCTGAAGATTAAACTGGTCCACTGCAAGTAACCTCTGAATCCCTCTGAATCGCTCCCATTGTAATTCATTTTGCAGGCTCATCAAAATGATTCTAAAATGACTGATAGACTTTGAAGCTGGATCCCAAATTTTGTCCTGTGCATGTAACATTTAGTCTAAATGATTTATTGTGGTTATAAGAGATGATATGAGAATACTGAGGATTGGGCTATAATGCATCATCTATAATGCTTTTTAAAATATATATTAAGGATAAAAATGACGGCATAGTTACCTCAAAGCAAAGAGCAGGAAGTGTGGTGCAAAATGGTTCATTGAAGTATAAGTACTTTAAGAACATTCTCTGACATAATTTTGCTTAATTTGTAGTGTTTGACTGCATGTGTTTCAGAATAGTAATGACTTGTTAAGAAGACTCTATCCTTGGATTAAGGGGCTGCTTTTGCATGTGTTGACTTAAAGTCAAGAAGGGTTTGGAGGACTGCAAGACCATATGGTGGTATGTTGATCAGTAGTCAAAAAGACCAAAAAGTAGCTGTTAGAGATAAGGATGACCTATGCTTTTTGGTGCAGTAGCTGATGGTTCTGTGCTCAGTAAGCAACAAGATCCATACATAAGAGTATTGTATCTGGTATTTAGTCATCCATACATTTATTCATTAACCTGCTCTTTATTGTTTGACACCAAAATAAATTACCATTATGGTGCATAAGGGGCTTAGATAGTGTGAGGAAATTTTTCTCAAAATCTCCCAGCCTTCTGTGTCCTTTTTTGCCTGGGATTCTCAAACCAAAAAAAAACAGGCATTGAATAATAGTTTAGTTTACTATTAATTTATTTTACTATTTTTCACAGAATCACAGAATGTTCAAGGTTGGAAGGGACCTCTAGAGATCATCT
>JAUBOD010000663.1:792170-808335 GCA_032353885.1 Nothura maculosa
TTTCTTTTCTTTTCTTTTCTTTTCTTTTCTTTTCTTTTCTTTTCTTTTCTTTTCTTTTCTTTTCTTTTCTTTTCCTTCACTTTCCTTTCTCTTACTTCTTTTCCTTTTCTCATTTTTTATTTCTTTTTTTTTCCTTTTCTCTTCATTTTTTAACCCCATCTATGCTTTCCTGGAAGTGGATTTGCGCTCATCATCCCAGCCACCTGCAAACAACCAGAATTCATGAGATTTTTCCATACACAAGAACTTTAAGGCTACGTTCTCTTCACATAACACAGAGCAAAGTGATTAGAGCTCATAATCACAGTAATAAATACTTGTATGGTTTTATTGTCAAGCAGTGTACTGTTTAATTATTTACTTAATGCCCAGCAAAGCATTTGCTTGTCTGCATTTCAGTTAGGCATTCATTTTTGAAAATGTTTTTTTCTGTCTTCTCAGTCACCAGGTTAAAGTATGATATTTTTTTGAGAGATTCCAACACAACAGAACTTAGGATGATGGCAGTTTGTAGAAACTGGTGATGCACAATTGACCAGATTTATAGAGAACAAATTTAAATTTGCATAACTTGTTTTACCCCCTTACTATTAAATCAGAATGCTGTTTTATTCAACACAGTGTTAATGCATGACTTATAAAGTTGCAGAACTTTTTTTAATAAAAAATTTCTGTCAGCAGTTTGTAGGAGAGAGAATTTTGCTAACCTGGTGTTGAGATTTTACAAACCCTGTGTTTTGTTGACTTCTAACTGCTATAAATATAAAAAAAATATTTCCTGTGGTACAGTATAAACAGAGAAATGAATAAAGTACAGGATTCTTCTGAGTGCCCTTAAATGCCTTGCAACAAAATGTACTTGCTTGTACTTCAAGTCAACCCTTGAATCTTTAAATTTGCATTGTATTTAGCTGTAGCACTTTCTTTAATAAATGAGATTCAGCCCTGGAAATTGTATTCATGTCACCTGGTAAAAGCTCATACAGTTGTGAATATAAGAAATCTTAATATAGCCTTTCATAAATGCCATTGACTACATTTTTGGGTCAAACTTTAATTGAGCTTTTTTTTTCTACATAATTGAATTGTCAAGTAGCTTATGTTGGAGTTTATCCTTGGGTCAAGAGTTACCACTGAAAGTTTTTTTTTCCCTTGAGTGTCTTGATTATGTTAAACATTTGTGGTGCATGGAATTGCTGCTTCTCTGTAATCTCTTTTCTGCTGTCAATTGTATAGAAATGCAAGATGCAGGGAGAAAAGCATCAGTTGACAGAGCAGGCAAATTAATCCTATTTAGTAAGCTTCCAGTTGTTTGCAAGAAAGCTGATCTTTTTCTAATCTTGCCACAATTTGTCCAAGATGTTAATAGCTTTCAGAACTGCCACTTACATGGAAATATATTTGACTACTGCTAGAAAATTGATAGTCTTAGCCTCAGTACCTAAGAGAATGAATTTGAGGAATGGTAATAAATACTGTCTTTTTTTATATATGTGTATAGCTGTGTGAATCTTCTACATATAAGCTTTGTAGTGTCCTCCTTGAGATTTTCCAAGTCTTAATTCAAATTTTGTATTCAGCAAAAAGTAAAAAGTGCTTACTAGAAGCAGTCATCATCTAATGTTTTCAATCATACTTTGCTAAGAGCCTCTTATTTTTTTCCCAGAGCTTTTTTATTTTTTGAGCATTTCAGACAAAGTAAAAACAAAGTCAACAGATTTTTATTTTTATATATATAGATCTTCTCGTAGGAGCTCTATGTTGTCTTGTGCTGTTTCTCAGAGAGAAGAAATGCTACTTACAGTATTTCACCTAATTTATAGTATCTGTCACTGTGTCCTCTGTGCAGAAGATTGCTTGCCATTTAAGTTTGTTTATTCATTGTGAGGCTGTTGCTTTGTAAAGGAAGTTGTCATTAGACTCAGTGTGTCTGGAAAGTATGCAAGTACTCAAGTCTCCTAATCCAGTGACTACAAAGTAGTTAAGGCTTCAAAGAAAAGGAAAGGCAGGATTTTGGTGTACTGAAAGAAGATGCATTGTTTGTTAATCCTGTTTTTTTATTGTTACTTATTTTGCAAGCTCCAGCAGCGATGCCTGTAGCCATTCAGGACAAAAAACAATTTAGCTTAAAAGACTGACTTTTCTCTTTTCTGGCTAAGCATATAAGTATTTCAAGTGAAATATCCTATACCAGCTTTTGAATTTGCTATTTCTCAAGCTTTTGCCATGGATTAGTGTTCATTTGCAAATATCTTCCTAGACAATTTTCTGATGCAATGACATCAAGTTTTTCTCTGCATCAACAGATGTCATCTTCAGCAAGTTTGAGATTTCCATGTTCATTTCCAAGCAGTGTTGATAGTTTTTAGTTGATAGTGCTTTTCTAAAACTAAATAGTTGCATGACTTTTCTGGAGTTGGTAGAAGACACTTTTCAGTCAGTGTAAAGGACTGAAGCCCTTAGCTATAGAGCATGGCTTTGCCTTTACTTGGCAGTCAATGAAGGATTCAGTGTAATAACACAAATAATCCTCCAAATGTACAATAACTTGAGTGGAAAGGAGAAATTGCCCTGGAAGTGTGTTTCAGTGATGGCACACCATTGCTGTGATGGAGATGTGTGGCTGTCTCCACCTCCCTGCAGGCTTAGCCAGTTCATGGACAGCAGCATCTCCCAAATCTCTTGGGGGACTGACACGGCCTTTGTACAATCTGTGTGGTGTCTGTAGGGAGCACACTCTTAGAACTGGTTTAAAGTGAGCTTGTGTGGATGTTGGTGAGGTGTAAGGTCAATAGACACTTCCTGAAGCAAAGGCTTTATTCTAATAATTGCTACTTGAATCAGTCTTCGCTTGCAGTAGGACTTTCTGGTTTTGCTGCCTAACCCAGTGCATACTTATCTGCAGTGGTGGAAACAGCTGATCAGAGATGAAGGATACCACATTGTTAGTGATTCAGCAAAGGATATTTGAAGAATGACTTGGGTGTCATTCTCTGAATATGGAGTAGAGCAGGCCGATGGTTCCCAATATTGTGTTTCATGGACCACTGAAGTTCTGAGCTGCAAGGAAGGGAGTTTAGGGTTAGGGTTAGCCCTCTTCCCTCCTCCTTTCTTCACCTAGGCAATTGTGTTCTCCCCATGTCGCTCATGCTGTGCTTCATACTTCTGTCCCGTAGTTAACTGAGGGTAGTTAACTTAGCAAGCTTACTCTGTAGAAAACAAACTGTAAGGAAAAATGATGGTACAGGACTGAAAGACTGCCCAGGGAGAGGTGAAAAGAGAATTACAAGGATGAAAGTGAGTGACATCTGTTCTGTGTCACTATATTATTTTTGCTGGAACATCATGGGGATATGTTTTGATATCATTGCTTGTGGGAACAGCAAAGTGAAGCAAAATGATAGGCTTCTGTTGAAGACCTCAGTTTGCCCAGTGTCCGGTTGTAAGTGTGTGAACAGTCAGGAATTGTGTCTGGTCCCCATAGATATTTTGCCACTGCAATCTACATTAATTTCCAAGAGGAGTGATGCCCATAAGTACCTTTTAGGTTTGATACTTACCCTTCAGGCAATATGCGTATTTAAATATAAATAACAAAGAAGAATTCAATGTTGTCTTTTGTCTCTGTGTATATCGGTGTATGTCTTTTCCCCCAAACTTAATTTGTGTCTTTTAGTTGGTCTGTTAGAACACTTCCTTTTGTATCAGTAGTATAAACATTTTATTCCATAACTCCAGGTTATTGCTTTTTGTCCTCATTAACACTGCTCTAGGCTGTTCATTTAAGAGTTCATCTGGTAAGTATTACTTCAAGATGAAGTGGCTTTTGTAACAGATTTTGCTAGCTTTCACTATTTTGGTGCTTTAATGTTATTGTTCATCAGCATTGTGAATATAACTAACTAGAGTGACCTAATGTGTAAAAGGAGAAGATAAATTCCATTAGAGTTCTGCAAAAAATAGTGAAAACTTGTTTTTGTCATAACATACACAGCTGCCTATCTGAATTATAACTAAAGCTGCCGAAGGAGTAGTTTCTTTTCAAAGGAATAATGCAACATATTCAGTTGTAGGGTAGATGGAAGGCAAATAACTTAGAGGAAAAGTCAGGAACAATTGTATCTAACTTTATTAAGAAAAACAAAATACAAAAATAAAAGAACATTTTTTTTTCTTCTTTTTTTTTTCTCTAGCCAGATATAGAAACACTTTCCTAAATCGTATGATCTGTCAGCAAAACTAGAAGTTAATTGTATGCAAGTGTGAGTGAGGAATGAGGAGCTCTCCCCACATACAAACTATGAGACTGGTGGGCTCCTGCATGGTGGACGAGCTTGCTTTCCTCCTGTCTGTGACAGAACAGGGAGAGCCTAATTGCACAGGGGAAATCAAGGGGTTTTTTTCCAGAGACAAGGCTCAGGGACAGTGGTGCCCTGTACAGAAAAATTTTAGGAGCAAGTTAACTCAGAACGCAGCTCAAACATTTGAGCTGTCTTTCACAGCGAGGTATTTATGTTGCTTCTTTATGTGTATATGTAGTTTTGTAAGACATTAATCTTTCTCATCTAAGGACTTTAACAAGCCATAGGTATAGTGCCTTTTTTTTCTTACTTATGGATAGACATCTTCCACATCCACCCGCACTAACAGATTATCTTTTCCCATGACTGATTCATTTTTCTCCCTGCTGGAACCTGCCCCCTTTCAGCTCTACCATCAGAGGGTGGATATCCAGCAATTTGTTTCAGGCAAGATTAGCATATGTCCTGCAGTTTAGTCCATCTAAGATAACCTGCTTCATTTTGAATTAGGTGGATCAGAGATCTCTCTTACAAACAGCTTTGCTGGTAGTGTAAAAGGAAATTGTAATAATACAGTGGTTGTTGCCAAGCTGGAAATTAGCAGAGAGGCCACCAATTTCACTAGCCTGCGTAGACACATAACCTCTGTCAAGAAGGTTTTGAAGAACGGCTTGAAGAATTGTGGGAATGGTAGTGTCTTCCAAAAGCAGAATTAAAAAATCTATTCAGTTTATTAGTTCACAGTGTCTGTCATGCACTGTCCTTCCTATCTGCCTGCATAGGAGCTTCCCGTAAATACCAGAAAACCTACTAATAAGGCTTTCTTTCTGTCATATCTTTAGAAATTCTCATTTAAAGGTTAGGCTAATTGCGTGCTATCCTGCTGGCTGATATTGGGTCTTTCTTTGTGTACTTGTCTAAAATTTGTCATTGTTCTCAGGCTGTTTCATACACCACTGAGCACAGTAGAACTCAGGACAATGACTACATTTCAAGGTATTGAAAGAAATACCAAACTGTGACTAGTACAGTAAGTCTGTGGGAGAGAACTGCATTTAAACTAGTAGTCTGTGGGACCACCAGAGCTGGCACAAGAGAGAGAGCCAGAACACACAGTGAGGCAAAGGAGGGGAGCAATCACAGCAGCATCTCTCTTTGGTCAGGTGAAGATTATGTAGGACCTCTCCGATCATTTGCTTTGAAAGAAGGGCAGTTCTGGGACCATTCAACAGATTTGTCTGGACTTGCTTGAGAAATTACTTTTACAAGTGTATCAAAAGCATTGCTGAATAGAGCAGTGTCAGAAAGTGAAAAAAAAAATTAGTGATAATTCTTGACAGCACAGGCCTGTAAGAGCTGAGCCATCTTACAAGAGGTTCTGCAAATCTTTCATTTGAACTAACTTGAACTCATTTATAAGCTTAAGAGCATCATTCATGAAGAAGTATCACATTTTCTGCATATTTGATGGTAGTAAAGTTTTAGGAGGAAGTTACACAATCAAAAAAAAAAAAAAGAAAAAGAGAAGGCTGATGTTTCACAGCATATAAAATGAGAGTGTGTGTATATGGTGGGAAATAAATTAGTAAATGGTTTGCTGTGGTTGACACAAAGTGAAAATTACAGAAAAATGTAGGAAAGTGACATGGCAGATTGGCAGATTATATCTATATCTATACGCATAAGAAAAATGATGTTTCTATATACATGTATTAATCTTTCTGTTCTATAAAAGAAGTGCAAAAAGAAAAATGAAGACTGTGCCAATAGATTTGTAGATATCTGATTCAAATATAATATCCTCTTTTATTTTAGATGGCATGATTTTGAGTGTTCTGATTTTAAATAAGCGTTGTTTTGAACTGTACTGATCATGTTGGTGAGGCATTTTTTTGAACCCCGGTTACTCTGAAGTGCACCTACCAAGAAGTGATTGCCATGTAATATAAAGTTACCCAAACTGGATATCAGAGATTCAAACGGCCAAAACTCAGTGCTGTAAAACCCAGCCTGTTGCTGGCAAGGCTTCCCTGGCTTACCTCCCAGATGTGCAGAGCATGGATGCTCGTGCAGGGAGGAGGCTGGACTGGATGGCCAGAGGGCTGGGAGAGGGAGAACAGGGTAGCCCTGGCTTAGCACAACTCAAATTGCCATGGGATCATACACACAGAGATAGAAAACACGATATGCAGAAATATTTACATAACTGTGTGGGCTAGAAATTTGAGACTTTTTTTTCTTTTTAAAATACTCTCGTAACTGATGCATATCTTGCATTCAGATTCTTCAGTGCTGAGTCTTACCTGCATTGTTCGAATAAGAAAAATCTCACTTGCCTTGAAGAGCTACTCTGCAAACATTTAGTTGATTAATTGGCAGTTTGCCGTTCTTCCCATAAATACCCTTTTCTTTCTGTATTGTCATAGTGGAATCACTAACAGTGTTTACTTAAGCTCAGTTTTAGGATTCCCATGAGTTTTGTGTTGCATTGAACTAAATAAGAATGAGTAATTTCAACTGGAACAAGAATGTAACAAGAGAGTTGTTACACAGGTAGCAAAAATGCACTTGGAGATGGAATGGAGATATATTCTTTCTATAAACCTTTCTTTAAGTTTAGCTATTGAAGCTTAAATGCACTAAAGCCCTCATGTAAATTAAATGCAACTATTTAGATATCCTGAGTTCAAAATAAGAAGGATCTTGTAATATTAAGCCATAATTACTCTTTTAAGTCTGTGACTTTCTATTGAAAACTCAGATTTCTTTTGAAGAGACCTGAAACTTTTTCATGAAGTTGGAGAGGAAAAAAAAAGGGGAGGAGTCTCTGCCAAACCAGAGAATTATGTTCACATAAGGATTTTCTTTACTGGGGAATGGGAAATAAAGATCAGTTGCAGTACTACGGGAACAAATAGCTGAAGGGTGACCTTAAACATTAAAAACTATTTAAAAATATTCTGTAGTTATACTAGTGGTTAATGATGACTCCTTTCATGATAGACCAGAATCCCTTACAAAGGGGAAAGTGATATTATGTAGATAAAATTACAAGCTTGAACAGGATTTGAACCAAACCTCCATAAAGAGTATATATCTGCTGTTGTTTTAATTTTAAAAATAACTGCTTCCTAGCTCTGCCTGGAAGCAATTTCACGAAACAAGTTGATTTTTTTTTAAAAGTATTTCCAGCCAAACCAGGAACAGTAGTTAATAAAAATCTTGAGAGGGCGAGTCTATTCTTTATGCCTGGTTTTGCACACTCAGTGAATTTGGATGGTAGATAGTTATCCAGCCTGTCTCATTAAAGCTGATCTCACATTTATTTTGATTGTCTGTGTCAGTTTAGAAATAGGACTCAGATCTTTTCCCTCACAGGTAGAGAATCTGTGGACTGTAACAAAGGCTATTGTTCAACCTATTGTGTTTTTTAACATGTCAAAGAAAAAAGAAACATTTCTTGAACATTTAATTTCTAGGAAGTTTTTGGATAACCTTTTCACATGAATCTGCATACTTTTATCAATGTCTTATTTAAAAATATATTCAATGTAGGCAATCTTTTGTCATACAGAAAATATTTTGAGTAGGCTCATGCCAGTCAAAGATAAGAGGAGCATGTAGAGAATTCAATCCAAAGCATGTAGAGCTAGAAACAGTTGTTATTCTGGAATTTTGGGGATAAATGTGCTTATGCAGGGAAGTACTGCAAGTAGCAAAGGTATAAATTTACAGCACATTTTCAAAAAAGGGAAAAGTTACCTCACACTTACCAGACACTTGCTGTGTTTGTAGATGTAAAACCTCAGAGTAAGCTAGATAGTAACCTCTCCTGTAGACAAACCTTTAATGATCAGTAAAATGCATGGGATGTCATCTTTGTTTGCATTGGTCACTGGGATACAATTTACCATTTCTAGAAATGAACTGAGGAAATCAAATCTTGCTACAGTGCTGCAAGGTTCTGCAGAAATTCAGTGTTTACATCTGTTTTATTTTCTAAAAGGTTCAACACAGTGGGTTTGAGGGAACCTTGTGAGGTCAGATTTTATATTCTTCAAGGCAGGATCACCTCTGTGTGCCATAATCCCTTCTTAAGTGTTGTCAGAAACAGAGGTTCAGTAACTTCTCCAGGCAAATGTTCTAATTTGTA
Organism: Nothura maculosa; assembly: GCA_032353885.1. Classification (NCBI taxonomy): domain Eukaryota; kingdom Metazoa; phylum Chordata; class Aves; order Tinamiformes; family Tinamidae; genus Nothura; species Nothura maculosa. Next base: position 800,625 of record JAUBOD010000663.1, read on the forward strand.
CATAATTATCCTTGATTACTGCATGACTTCATTACTTTTACAGTTTATTCTGCTGTGCTTTGTAACTGTCCTTTAGGATTTTAGCAACTGTTGAAAGACCTTCTGAAGCTGACACAAACAATTTTCAAAAATTTTAACTTGTTTCCTTGTAGATACCTCTCCTCAGGGAACAGTAAACAAACCTCTTTGCTCTTATATTTTTAATCTCTGTTCATGCTCATTTTTCTCTCTAAACTCACTATAAACCTCTTTCCTGCAGTGCCTTGACCAATAATGTGGTATTCCAGCCCAACCTGTACAGAATCAAGTAAAGGAAATTTAAGGTTGTTAACCCCTGTTCTGGGGGTGGATAAGCAGGGTAATGATTTAAGCACAGGTCCCTATATTTGTGTTTATTGAATTGCATTTTTTTTAATTCTCTGATCATTTTTTTCTGATATTTTCTCTTACTTGCCAAGAACAGTGTAACAGCAGCATATGACACCGCAATGTTGTCTGCAGAGGACAATAAACAAGACAACTAGACCACTGAAACTTGTCCAAATTTACTGTTAAAAGTTCATCAGTGATAGATGTCCTGAGTTTAGTTTTCTAATGAGTTTAGTTTTCTAATGAGTTTGCTCTTACCTGAACATTTTTTTTTCATATTTTGTCTATGAGAATATTTTGTGAGATGCTTTTGCCTCAAACCATAAACCACCACCATTTCTCTTCATCTTCTTTCTCTTCTCAGCAGGACGGGAGCTGTCATTTTATAGAGCCTGGGAGATAAACTTCCTGTAGCAGAAATCTTTCATGACATGTTTAAGTTTTTGCTTCTATCATCTCTGCTTACATACCTTATCCTTTAACTTAGTACAGTACATTGTCACAATCGTAGCAAAGAAGAAATTCATTAATTTGAAAGGCAGAGTTCAGATATAGCCATTTGTAAAGGTTGATTTTGATTTTTTTTTCTGAGTTCATACTAAGTTCATAGACTTTTTTTTCTAAATCTGTTTTCTCTTTCTGCCTTAAAGTCATGTCTGCATCATTCTAATGTATTAAAATGCTATTCTTTAATTTTACACTGGTTAATGTTTTCCTGCTAATGAATACCTTGCCCAGTTTGAAATATTCAGTGCTTAAGGAGACATGAAGGAAGGCATATTCCATTGTCAGTTTACTTACCATCTGCTACTATCACTTTGAAAGCTGTAAGGTTTTAATAATGGTAGTGGGTAGGTTTATTTAAAAGAAGATGCATTCTTTTTCTTCTTTAAGTTAAAGCTGTAATTTTGAAATACTGAAAATGATGATGTCCTTTATCATTCCACAGTGTATGATGCATGTAGCCTCTTTGTGAGGGCTGATTTCTCTGCCTTGCCATTAGGAAAGCATTTTCCTAATGCTTTTTCTCTTTGAACTGTTGAGACAACTCTCTTTGGTAATTCTGAGTCAGATAGGTCAGACCTTGGCTTTTCTGTGCATAGTCTGCCAAGTTTTTCTAGAATGTGTGGTGGTTTAGGGATTTGGATGAATGTCCAAAAGGGACTGAGAATCAAGACCACCAAATGTCTTTAATTAAAAACCATAATTTGGAATGGATCCCTCCTGGACCTAAGAGAAAAAAAGCCAGTACTTTCATTTGTACTATTAGTCATCATTCTTCCTAACATCAGGGTTCCTCTACTTTCTGAAAGAGCTACAGTTTGTTTTGCTGCTTTAACAAAAATGAGTTCAGTTGATTTAATGTTCTGTTTTGTGATGAAGTGTCTTACCTCGGTCATAGTTTAGTTGTTAACAAGATATTTATGAAGTGGTAAGATCGCTCTGCTCTGTGGTGAGTTTAGTCTCTGGAGTGGGGCAAAATCCTGTTTAACTAGCAAATAAAATAGTTCAACTTCAAATTATATGTTAAAATTGAATGCAACAATTTTAATCTTTTACTAACCACTTAAGTAAAATATCTGGAACTGCTCAGAGCTGGTGTAATTTGACCTCTGCTATAGAAAAAACTAAAACCGCTAGCTAGATTAATACTGTAAGTGACTATCCAAGGAAGAAAAATTCAGATTTAGATTTAAACTTTTATTCCGCTTTTTTTTTTTTTTTTAATCATTTAGTGCCAAGTTGGCTGACTGGCAAGGGGTTTTGCACAGTATTTGATAACTACTTGAAGGTGGTATTTCTGATATTTTACCTGGAGTGGATTGTTTGACAGGTACCTACTTACGTTATTAGCAGAATGATAATGTAGTTATCGTTCAATGTAATTTTGCATAGTTTTGATTGGTGCATAATAACTATTAAAGCCATTTTGCTTTAGTTTCTGATAGCATGGAGACCTACATGTTCTAGCTGTGCTCCAGATGTACAATGTAAATACAGTTATTATTTGTTATTGGGATTTTTAAGTCATCTTAGGCTTTAGCAACAAAAGTTATATTACATTAAACATTGTCCTTGTTTAATTAGCTCAAGACTGTCAACCCAGTATAAAATGTTTTTTGGCTTTACAGAGGTCTCATTTTAATTGTACTTCAGTTACTAGAACATCCATTTCTGTGGAGTCCCTGTTTCTTTCTTGGTCCAACAGGTCCTTCATGTATGATTTTTGTGTGTACAGTAGTATATCATTCAGTCATTTACCATGATTTTTGTATATTTTGGCTGTAACTTGTGTGATTATAGCTCAGATTGAAAAGGGAAATCTGTTTTCCCGGAACTAGCATGTTTTTTCATGAGAATGGGGTCTACTTCACTGTATAGCCTAACTGAACTCTCAAGCTGTATGAGCACATTCTAACCATCTGAAGCCAAATTTCGCTTGTCTCCACAAAACTGGAAAGTGAAGAAAGTACCTGAACCAGGAGTTGTTCAAAAGCAGGAACCTATATAATCATTTTGATAGAAATCTACAGAACATTTGCCTGTCTTTCCCCAAGCAACCAACTGCAGAGGTGAAGTTAAAGAGGCCTGATTCTATAACTATGTTTTGCTTTTTTCTTGCTGGTAAAGCAGTTGTCATCTACTGCTAACATGCTTCCAAATATATTCATCTTTAATAATGCCACAAATAGAAGAATTTCGCTAGACTTATGAAGCTGGTGGATTGCTACAGATTACATAAAAAAGAAGCCTCTAAACAACATAGGAGTCAATAAATTAAAAATTCAATGCTGTATGTAACTATATTATTGTGTCATTCATTGTGTCTCAGTGTGAATCAGTGGGTTTCATCTTTGTCTTGTGTAAAGAATCACAAAAATAGTGCCATTCTTCAGGCAGTTTCTGCTTCTTGTAGAAAACAGATAGTAAAATTCAATTTTCAATGCACAACTGTAGCTTAACCCATTGGTGGTCTGTAGTGTGTAGCTGTGGAGATCAGTGTCTCTGCTAATTGCGTTTTTTGTTTTATTCCATGAGCTCCTTACTAGTGAAGACTTTTTTGGTGAAAAATTGTACTAATATTGAACAGATAAAACACAAGGAATGCCCAAAACTTTTTGTTCATTTGTTTATTTTTAATGTTATTATTTCTTTCAGTAATACAATGTAATTTTACAGGAAAACCAACTAAGTCGACATTTATAATCTCGTTGTTGGAGGTGATAATGAGTTTTTAACTTTGCAAGAAACCAGATGCTTTCAGTGAGCATCAAGTATTTTTTTATCGGACTAAAGATAAAAGATGTGTTAAAGAAGAGCAGGAGCTATATAATCCTAACATGATCTTATAAATTTGGAACTGAAAGGAATTTTATTTGCCAGATCTGAGGTTATGTATTACCTCTGCAGCTATTAGTGTCTAACACCTGAAACAGAAGAGAGAGTTGTAATTTTTAGTCACAGCTGTAGGTGTTGGTGATATCTTGTGTTGTAGAGTTAGTAAGACCTCCTGAAACTCCAGTTGCAAACTGAAACAATTAATTGCCAATTAATTTTTCAAATTACATGAGAAAGTGAAGTGGTTTCATTTATTCTTATAACTAAGGACACTGATGCGGGACAAGTTAAATGGAGCACTGAAAACAGAGAGGATTGTCTGAAATGTGGTTGCAATTTGGGAGTTTCTTGCCTTGTTCTGTGCCTCGTCTTGGAATGAGAGTAAATGTTTAAAGTATGTCCTTCTGAAATGTGTCTGGTAATGATGGAACACCAGTTTTACTTCTATTGAGGAAAATAATAAACTTATTGTTTTGCTTTGTTTGTTTTTCTTGAGGGAGCATAAGCTTGTTCTTAACACTAAATTATCACATTTGAAGAGGTAACTAGGAGCACTCTATGTTTTACACAGTCTACCTTAATAACAAATTTTATTATTTTTTGCTATCAAATCCTTCAGTTTAGTCAGTTTATAGGTAAATGCACTGAGTAACAGTGCTTGATATTAAAAAAAGGAAATTCCACTAGTTCTATTGACTCCTATAGATTTGTAAAAGTAAGGGTAGGATGGACCCTCATGGGGTATTGGCAACTTAACAGGTGTTAGAGAACTCACTCCTTGAGTTTGATTACTAAGAAATTAGCTAATGAGATATATTAAAATTTCTGAGGATTATTTAAATTCTTAATATAACAAGACAAGTAGATTTGAAGGGACCATAAATCTCCTAATTCTAATCTCCTCTAAAGATTTTTTTTTCAAATTCCTTATATTAAGGATATTAAGTATATTATGTAAGGAACATGTAGATGCTATTCAAGCATTGTTTAATACCTTAATATGGTGTTTATGAATATATGTTCCTAGGCAGGGATATTTTTATGGAAAATGTTCAAAAATAGTAAGCAGAAAAAGAAAAAGATGAAAATGCCAAAATAAGAATCCCATTTCAGAAATTCTTATTGTTGGTTGGGATTCAAATAGAAGTAGCAGCTGATTGATTGTTGATATTTTTTTTGTGGGAAATTCTTGAAGATAAGTCCTTCTTACTCAATTTAAATACCTTGACATTTAAGTACCTTAACTACATTTAAGTTACTTTGGCCCACTGCCTTAATTCATTCTTAACCACTACTGGCAAGAGGAGAGGGGACAGGCAACACAAGATAAAGAACAAAAACATAAAATGTTTGTGGGTATACCTTTGAAAATTATGGGTGATACTATGTATCAAGAAAGAGGAGCGTTTTTAAGAAATAGCAAGACAGTACCTCTTCTCTCTGGGGAGATTTACATCAAGACTAAAGGGAAAAAGAAAGAAAAAAAAAGAAAAGAAAGCATAGGCTCTCAATAGGCATGTTGTTTGTGTTTCCTTTTTTCCCTCTCTTTATTCTGTTTTTATGAAAACAGAATAAAAACGATGTTGCTGGGTATGGAGTAATAATACCAAAAGCAGAGCGCCAGTCTTCAGCTGGTGTAAACTAGTGTGGTTCTGCTAAGGCAGATGAAGTCACACTAAGGATGTTGCTAAAAATTCAAACAAAGATTAAATTTAGGCTCTGTTAGAGTTGAAAGATGATGTTTCTAATTGCTGAAGATGTTTTAGATTAGAAAGTGTATATTCAAGCCAACTTGCCTCCCCTTGAAGCAGTATAGATGTTGTAAATAACAACATTCCTTTGGCCACAGATCAACGTACAGGAACTGATTTAATCTTGGACGTTTGTGAGTCTTTGCAATTGCTTATTATTAAATTTCAGAATACTTGCTTTATTCCTCCTCTGTTAGCATTTAGTTAAGTGATGCCTAGATGCTATTGTTTGGTTTATTTATTACTGTTTTTAATGGTTCATTATTTTCTTTAAAGCGTAAACCAAGCAGGTGAGGTATTTTTAGATTGCTAACAGGATGCCAACCCTCTTTGATGCTAGTAGAAAATGAGTTAAAATGAGAAATCACTTGAAAATTTGCTTTGTAAAGCTTTTACAAAATTTGTACTGTCTTGGTAGATATTCTAATGAATATATAGATTACTGTAAACCTAGCAAGGGCTCAGACTCTGAAGTTCATTGCAGTTTTTTGGTTTGGCTTAGTAATATGCTGTTCTGTGTCCCTCATACTCAGGTTTGTGCATCAGTCTTGAGGGTTGTGAAGACAACGCTTAAAGCTAGATTTAGCTTTTGCTTTTTATCTTCTTGAAGCAGGGATCACAGGAAATATCTGCCTGGAGTCTGCTTTAATTTACTGCAGTGAGCTAATGTTCAGATGTATCTTGGTGGTTTTACTGAGGAAAGTATTTCTGAGAGCTGCAGAGCACTTAACTTTAGAGACCACTCACAGGCACATGTGGGGTGTTTTCTATAGTTGGGATGCAAGACAGTGGTCAAGAAGAGGCGGGCGCTCAGCCATAAGGGGAACTGGTTATAATGTCTAGTAGCAAAAGGAATGTCAAAACATGTAAAATAGCGGAGCATGGCTTAAGCTAAACTCAGGACAGATGAAGTGGTCACAGATATGCATGGAGAAAAGAGATCACAGAACAACCAAGGTTGGATGGGACCTCAGGACATAGTGGGGTCCAGGCCCTGCTCTGAGAGCCAGGTGTTCCCCAAATGTTTGTCATTCTTCAAAGCTTTCATCTAATATGGACAGCTTTTTCCCAGGTATCATGCTCCCCATATTTTCCTCCTCAGTTATGACCGACAGAAGCAGAAATGACCTGGGACTAGAAGCTTAAAGAAAAACCGAATTCTAAGATGGTCCAATGGTTTTTTTTTATTTTTTATTTTCCTTCATGACCTCTTGGATTATTAGGAGAAAAATAGGTCATAAAAACCTAAAGACCTCTCATCTCTCTTTTGTTTATAAGACTGTTGGATATTACATCTATCCTGTCAGCCATTTTGAGTTAAACACCCAAGGAAAGAAACAGATTTAACTATAGCATTGTTCACTTCTTTTGTTGGGTCTCCTTTCATCTTGCATTTTTTTTCTGGCCATTCAGATATTGTTGTTTTGAATTTTAAACAATCTGTAGGTAAGACTTGTGAGCTGCAGGACCTGAACTAGTGTTTTATTTGCTTAATATAATTTAGGCAAATGCCTTGCTAGCCCATCTCTTTCATGGAAAGGTTGGCAAATGTAGTAATGGTTTCAGATATACTGCTCTAGTTTTTGACTTTTTTAAGAGCTCTTTTTCGCTTTTTCTGTTATCTACAGAGAGTGTTTAAAGACATGCAGTCCTGAGTATACGAGCAATATGGAAGGCTAGTTCATTACATTGCAATACAATGCACACAATGCAAGCTATAATAATGAGATTCTTGGTGTCTTTTGCAAGTTCAGGAAGTATTTGTGTTGTATGCTATGCTGAAAATTTTTGACCTTGAATGTTCAAAATTACTTTAAAAAATTTTAAGTACCTCGATTATCAAAATTATGGCTTAGCTGTAGCTTTCACAAGAAAAAAAGTATTTGTGTGTGGAATTTTTAGGAATTCATAGAATCATAGAATGCTTAAGGTTGGAAGGGACCTCAGAGGTCATCTAGTCCAACCCCCCCGGAAAAGCAGGGTCACCTAGAGCACATGGCTCAGGGCTGCATCCAAGTGGGTTTTAAAGACCTCCAAAGGAGGAGACTCCACAACCTCTCTGTGCAGCCTGTTCCAGGGCTCTATCACCTTCACTGTCAAGAAATGTTTCCTTAAGTTCCTGTAGAACTTGCGATGCTTCCATTTGAAGCCATTTCCTCTAGTCCTATCACTGTCCACTAGTGAATAGAGACCAACCCCATCCTCCTCACTGCCTCCCTTGAGGTATTTATAGACACTGATCAGGTCCCCCC
>JAUBOD010000663.1:808435-829678 GCA_032353885.1 Nothura maculosa
TCTTGACTTGCTGGAGACGCTCTTCTTAATGCACCCCAGGATCCCATTGGCCTTCTTGGCCACCAGGGCACACTGCTATCTCATGGTCATCTTGTTTTCCACCATGACACCCAGGTCCCTCTCTGCGGGGCTGCTCTCCAGCAGGTCAACCCCAAATCTTTACTTAGGACTTCAGTTTTTTCCCTCCCAGTGTCACACTGTATTTAAGAATAATATTTTGTCTAAAGGAGTCTCCCCTAGATAAAGTCATCCTTAATATTCTCCCATCAGAAAGATCTTCCATCATCCTTTTGTTGTAACTGTGGTAAGTATAGAAATTAAACATTTCGAACTATCATTTTGCTGTATGTATCATTTACAATGATACTTCTTTGATTTTGATTTTAAGCTAGGCTAGTGACCTAGTGTTTTAGCTTTGCATGTTCAGGTTGACTTGGAAATCTGTCTTGCTAGCTCTGAGACAGTGAAGAATTTAATAATCCTTGTGCTGTTTCATTTGCCTCCCACATCATCTGCTCTATGTTTTCCTCTCTCAGTGTCTTTTATTTTTCTTCCTTTTTCTTAAAGAATAATATTTTTTGGATAATTTAAAATTCAAGCATGTCATCTTAAAATGTAGCATGCTCTGAAATTTCCCAATGCATTTTTTTAATGTATGCAATAAGGCCCTCTCTATAGAAGGAAAAAAAGCAGAACATGAACAGGAACCTGTGGACAGGGTGGAATGGCAGGAATGTAGTGCACAGTAAAGATGTTTGTTCCATCACACTGAAATATTATTTAGCCACCTTTCAAAAGTAAAATTACTTCACAGCTCTGAGATTGGCTTGACTCTCGGCATTTCTTGTCTGGCTTGTGCAACTTATTTAATTACTAGGGAAGAACAAGAAATGTTTTAGAAATTCAAAATTACTTGGCTTTTGCTGATGTGGAAGTTAACTGCTGTAATGAAGCTTGTGGTTTGTTAGCTGGATTTATTTACACTTGGCTTAGTAATGATAACATAGTGTGATGCTGCTGAAGCATAGGTCTGCTCGTCATGAGGTTTGGAAGAGCTGTGTCAAAGGACTGTTTGTGTTGGGTGAAGGCGTAAAAGCTTAATGATAGTGTTTTAACTTTTGAGGGAACATTTGCCCTGTAACCTGTAGGCCCGTCCTTTAGTCCTGGACATTTTAAATACATCTTATTTATTTATTTATTTTTCTGATTTATGCCTGTGTTTCACTGGATCGATGTCCATAATGGACAATGCTCAGCAGTCTTGGAGGCATCAAGCTCCACTGTGCAAGGGCTTTTACCAACCACCGGCCTAGTAGTCCCTTCAGATGCCTCCCGGGTACCATCTGGTCAGCTCTACAATTCCAGGTTTCTTCCTGTGGCATTTGGGGGTCTACAGTGTTGTCTCCAAGGACACTGGAGACATAAGGTGGCTTTTTTTGTAATAACCACCATCACCACCACTGTGGCAGACTGATATATGCATGAACTCTGGACTCCACAAGACTTAGCACTTTCTTCTCCTTGACGAGTCTTCATGCTTTATTTGCTTCCAGTAGAGAGAGGAAGCTCTATGTCCCTGCCACACCAGTGTCCCTGTGGTTAAAGATGAACCATCATCCTACAACTGACCATTGATGAACACATGTCTTAGTTCAGCTAATTTCTCCTGCATACCTCATATCTGATTATGTTTTGGCATAGTCCTCCCGATTTTTTCTTTTTCTGCTCCATGGACCTGCCTTCCCTCATCAAGAGCCAGTGCTTTGTTTGCCAGACTACTGCTCCTGTCTCATATATCAGCTTGTGTAGATAAGGGCTTGGCTCCCAATCCTGCTGCACTGAAGTCAGTTTATTCTGAAACACAGATCTTTAGAAGCCAAAAATTGTATCTGGATATGTGCCATTGCTGTAAATTTGACTAGGACTTATTAGTACAAATTATTTTGCCAATTGAGTAACGTAACATTTTGTTTTACTTCGTGAGCTCTTGGCATCCTGGTAACATTAAAAAAAAAATCAGTGAGGCATACTTTCATGTAAATCTATCCTGTAATTTTCTGAATTCTGTTTTATGTGCTGTCTCTGGTAGTTACCCCTGTTTTTAGCCAAAAACAAACACAAAAAATTACATAGCTAATGGAATTTTTAAAATGCCATATGCACTACACATTTCTTCCTGCCGTTTTGTGCTGTACCCAGGGCTTTCTACTTAGTTTAGTTGAGAGTGAATTCCTATTAAATCTTTTCAAAGGCAAGTTTTCAAGTTCATTCATGATGACAGATTTCACTAGCCAGTACTTATTTAAGAATAGAAATAGCCTGTTTTATTTTTTTTTTTCCATTTTGAAAAGAAACTGAAGAACTTGAACTCTGCTGTCTCTGCTTTGTTTTCTTCAGGCAATTTTTGTACTTATGCTTTTCCAAACAATAGTTTGATTTTTATTCCAAATATGTGACCCATTCTTTGTAGAAAATCAAAGACTTCCCTTTTCCCAGGAAGTATTTTAATATTCTTCTTCTCTCAAATACCTACTAAAGATTTAACTTGAAATATGCTTGAACAGTAGGCTTTTGTCAAATGGGATTTCAGGAAGCTTCTTTTGATAGGCTTGTGGCCTTACTTTAGGTTAAATTTGACACCTCTACTTATTAAAATTAAAAATAGATTATAATGTAGTAAAGGCCATCTGAACTTTCAGTTACTTTCACTTTTTTTTTTTTTTCCATTGATGTCTTTGCGTGATGATGATGTTGCATTGCAGGCAGGTGTGTTTCATAACGTGCATTCTGGTCTCCAGATGTTCATGTCAGGGTGTGTTTTTCTGTGTGCATTGTGAGATCTGGTGCACACTCTTTCTGTCCTAATTTCTTTTCAAAAGTGACATAAGGCCATGGGCAAGAAGGAAGTCAAGATATACACTATCAAGCTATAGAAGCTTGCTCTAGAGACACAGGGTGTTCAGTAGAGTTTTCATATGCTGCTGTGAAAGGAGAGATTCACATGTTCTGCGAATCAGTTTCCCTCTCACAGAGGACCTGTGGCATTTATGGTGTTACTGAGAGCCGCAGAAATATTTTAACATCTGAAAGATTGGTTGAAATAAAGGCATGTAGGTACCCAAGTTTGATTTTGGTGCTTTATGTATCATTATGCTATGCAATAATTGAGCTGCCACAGCAATGGGTTGTCTTCAAAGTAGTGAGGTTAAAGAAAGACTTTGTAACTTAAGAACAACTGTTTTTTTTTTTAACTCTTGCTTATATCTTATAAAGGAAGGTTTATTGACCATTTATTGTGTTCCATTATGGTGTTCCACCATGCTTTTCCTGTGCTGATTAGTATTTAGGGATCAGCACTTAGAAAGCATTTATCAACAGAAATTCTGTGAGGTTGTCACCTTAACAACCACGGTTCTCTGCTCTATGAATTCCTGGCTACGCTTAGAAATTTCAGTGAAGAATATTTTGTAGCAATAGATCAATTTATCTACTACTTTAAAATAGCAAGTTTCAAATAGGAAGCTCATTTCATGAGTTCTTCATGGAGTACTCCACAGGAAATGAAGGCCCTCTCATTTCCATCTGGTGAAGCACTGTTTCCAGTCTCTTGAGGCTGTCACATCGTTTGGTTAGCAGTGTAGGAGGTAGAGTGCCCCTCTCTCTTGTTTGACAGGCTGTCATTTGAGGCTGGGAATTTTGCCAGCTAGTGACTTATTATATTCAGTTTCTAATTTTGGGGAAATGTTATTGAGAAGTTGGTGGCCTGACAGCTCTGGCATTTCCTGCGTTCTCAGATTACTGTGACACCATCTGATTGGTTTTGGGGATTGGAATGAGCTTAACGCAGATGGAACTAGCTATATTGTTTGATCTGCTGAAAAAATCACGCATGATTTGAATTTTGATCTAAATAATTTTGGAGTTTTTTAATTGAACTGGTCATTTTCTAGTTTTGAAGTCTTGGGGAACATTTCAGTGTTTGATGTTTAGCTCAGTTTCTTCCAAAGAAAACTTCACACTGTTTACCTTTTGAGACCTCAGCTATCTTAAGTTTATCTGATTTTTTTTTTCTTTTTTTCCCCCTAAATTTTCCATGCCTATTGTATCTATGCCAGTAGAGCATATACTGAGCGAGATGCTTTAGAAACATAAGGCTCCTCACTATGTTTGTAATTAGAACATTATGGCTATATGTAAAACTCCAGATGATGATACTGACCTCACCTTACAACCTAATTCCTTCATATTTGGAGATGATCTCAGAGGCTGCCCCTTTCTCTCTGAAGTATCACTTCCATAGTAACCATAATAGACACTTGGAATGAGGCATTTTTTTTTGCTAAAAAAACCCATCAGTAGCTTCTTGCACTTTGTTCTTTACAGCTATGCCTAATTTTAAGAACTTCATCTCAAACTTGTTTGTGGACATGTGTGTTTGCTAACTTCCTGGACATACTGAATATCTATACAGTGTCAGTGCCCACATACAGTGGCAGGAAAGCTGTCTGTGGATGGATATGAAGGATGGGTATGGTCAGAAGCCGCTTAAGTATTTTTTGTGTTGCTGGATAACACTAAGGTGAATGCTTAGTGTTCATGATCTGAATAAATAAATGGCCTGAAAGGCAAATTCGGTCTTGAGCTTTTTGTATAAACAGGCTCAGGGTCAAGAAGTAAGAGCCTGGGGAGGTCAAATATGTGTATTTGTGTAAGTGATGGAGTATGGATATTTTTGTGATCCTGCTGGCCACTTCCACTCTGAAATGCCTCCCAGTACTTATGTTTAGTATTAATTTGGCATATTAATCTTTGATATTTCATATTTCAAAATGTATTTTAAAGACACAGTTCCTACAATGTTACCTGAGAGTATTTGAAAATAATACTGCAGTTTGAAAGTCTTTTCTCTTTTAAGCAGAAAGGAAGTCTTGATTGTACTGAATCTTTACGGTGGTCATCACATCATTCCATCTAAAATGACTGGAATTTTCATTAATTTATGGTATATACTGATTTAGGACAGTATAAAAATGTTTCAGTTGTCTTTTTCTTTCAGTTGTGGTGGCAGCAGCATAAGAAACAGGCTTGCTTTCAAAATAAGAAAATAAAATTTAATCTTCGGGAGAGAGACGTTTGGAGTCAGTTATGATTTACACAGACTGCCAGAGGCCAAACACTCCTAGTGGGATGTAAAAACATTACAGGGAAGCCTTGTGTAGGTGTGTAATTTGGCTATTTTATAATAGGCTATGGTACAAAAGATGTTTAACAGCACAGCCAAAGCTCTTTATTAACTGTGACTTTTCAGGATTCTTAGCTATGGTAGTAGTCTCATATTTTGTAAATTCCAAATTCTGCTATGTTTGAATGTAACAAAAGCTTTTTTACAATTTTGTTTGGGAATATTTTAATCAGAATTGTCAGTGGATTTCCTGTAGTTCATTGTAAATACAACAGAGCTATTATTTTTGCCTTCTTTAACATTTGCCTTGATATAAACTTTGTAGCCAAGTTCATGTAAATTAACATCAGAAAATTACACATGTAAGTCCTTTTCTAGTGCTACTGATTAAAGTCAAGCATCAGGCTTGGAATTTTGATAATTTACCTGAACCAAGAACCAGAGGGTTTATCTTTAACTTGAGTGATATAATGTTATCTCTGACAACAAAAACAAACAAAGTATTAAAGTTTTTCCTAAAGAGAAGAATTTAAGTGTGCCTTGATCTGTTTATATAATCGATTAAAAAAAAATCTTTTTTCTTAGATTCCCAAGTATTTACAGTTGTTTAACAATATTGATGATAAGATTGTTTTTATTGACTCTCAAAGCAAAAAGCACTTACTATTCTTTTTATTTTCTCAACAAGAACCTGTAATAGATCGGTTACTGTGATCAAAAGAATAGAATTCCTTTCTATTAGGCAGCATATTGAAGTTTGACTTGCCAAATACTGAAATTACTTTACCTTAGAAAAAGTTGCAAGTAAGGTTTCACTTGTAAAGGCTGGTAAGGATTGTGTTCTTTCTTTCCTTTCTTGTGCAAACCTCAATTGGATTAAAAAAAAAAGAAAAAAAGCACACCAGGCACCAGGCAATGAATGTGTTCCTGTCTGACCAAGGCTGCCTGACATGCTGACTCCACATCTCTTTGTTTGCTCAACTAGCTACTGTGTCTAATGTGCAAATGAAGTCCCAACCTTACAAGATGTGTGTGGCTGCCAGCCTGTCTCAAGGAGGGCAAAGTCCAATGAAAATGACATTTGCAGCTCAGAAAAAAAAAAAAAAAAGAAGAAAAAAAGAAAAAGAGAAGTGCTGCATTTTGGGCGCTGTTGCCCGGAGGCTGGCTCCTTCTCACCTGTCAACAGCTTCCGTTGTCAGCTTGACCCATCTGCTTGTTGTGTTATTCATAAAGTGCGCCTGCCCGCTCCTGCGGCTGGTGGGCGCTTCCTGTTGCTGCTCCAGGGACAGGCAGCCTGGAGCAGGATGGATATGTGCATTGAGAAGCTGAGACTCGGGAGCTCTGGGAAAAAGCAATTTTGTTTTCGCTTGCAATTCAGATAATTTGGTGTTGGAAAAAAAACACAACTCAGGACACAGTTGTATGGGAGATGTCTAGTTTATTGGTTTCTACATATTCTTAAGGGGATTCTTGAATTTCTCTCCACCTCCCACCCATCGCTGAAGGAAAATGGCATGTGTTCTTAACTCTTTGATCCCAACTTTTTTTTTTTTAACACAAAATTACTTTACAAACAGTGCTTTCCAGGGGGATTAAGACCTAGTGAGTATTAAAGATTTTTAAAAAGTTATTATTCAGAAATAGAAGCATGGATGCATGGTTTGTAAAAATCAGAACACCTATGTAAATTGCATGCCCATTAAAACCATAAAGACATTCCAGTGTAGAGAAAGAAAGGATTAATAGAATGTTCTACATTCACATCTGGGAATATTTTACAATGCTGTGTAAAACTCTTGAGGCCTCAGGAACCCTACAACTGCTTCCTTTCTTCCTGAGCTGCCCAGTTGTGATCTGTTAAAGCAATGGGTTTTTTCATGTTCTCAGGACTGGTGCTCCTTGTATAACAGTGCCCAGGATGTCATTATACTCTGTTCCTTTACACATTCATAAAGAAGTGGTGAGATTAATTCCCTCATCTCTTTTCTGCCACCTCTGCCACCAGAAAAAATGTTTCAGGATGTGCTAACAATCAAATCCAAGTCCTCTGTGACTCCTTGTAGGGCATCCTCTGAGTCTTCCTATCACAGCTACTCTGGTATATGTTTACTAGTTTGATTTTATATAGGCTTCCTTGTTTGAAACTGAACACAAGTATGATTACACTGGATCTACTATTGCAAGACTGTCTGTCTTGCAGTGGTACCCCTCTCTGGGAAGATTTACTTACGAGAACTCTGTATACAAAACATATGTATAATCCATATTCTGCTCAAGAGAAATAAAAACACAACATAGAGTTTCAACTTCAGAGTTCCACCACAATGAATGAAAAACAGAGCTCCAGAACTGCACATGATTTAATATGCTAAGAGTACAGGCTCTTCATCTGAAGGAGGAGACAGAGTAGCCCTTTTTAATAAGCTTCATAATCTAACCATAATGCCTAGGAAAGCTATATATAGCTTTAAGTATTCCTGTTTTCTGGGGTGGGGATCATATTTTTACGATGCAGAGTCCTAGCTCCCTGAAACAGTCTGTGTCTGCGGGTTATTATTAGTGTTACTAGAAAAATACCTGTGTATCCCTCTGTATTGCCAGTAGGGTAGTAACCACACCCTCTGTGTGGTACTAGAGACAAAATCCTCCCTCTGTTCTTGTGAATGATCATACCTGTGTTGTTGGGGTTATATTTGTGTTGTTGGCCAAGTCTCAGATAGTGATATGTGGTTGATATGATGCCAAACAATGATATGTGTAGCACAGGAGATATTTGAACAGCCTGATTTTCCTGTTTGCTTTGTAATCATTTTGTTAAAAACAATGTACTAGGTGATAAAGTTCAAGGAATCGTCGATCAGGGATGTTATCTCCAATTTAGGTGTTTTAAAATGCAAGAAATAGACAATTGATTAGCCAAACTAAAGCTTAAATTTGCAACTGCTTTGGCTAAAAATCAGGCTGAATGAGAGCAGTATTTGTGAACCAAACCAGTATTCTGCTTGTGCACCAATAATTTGACCTCTCAAATAGCCCTTACGGAAGCTTGGAGCCTTGCTGTGGAGCAGAGGTATGTTTGGAAATGAAGTATGTTACCCAAAGGAAAAGAGAGGTTATGGAGAGAAATGATGTGTAGTAGAGCACAACTGTGTTTGCTGGGGCTAGGCCAAGTAGAAAGTAGATGCATGTCAGGACTGATTAAAGAATTTCATATTGTGAGAGCACAGTGATTTTGGATGATAGTGAAAGGATGGGAAAGCAGTACGAAGATTGAAGGTTTGAACAGAGCATTGCTTTGTTTTAATCAGTTTGAGATCTAAAGGAAAAAATAAAATTGCAATGGGATTAAAGCTAAAACAACATTAAAATAAAAGCACTCTCAGGCTAGTTTGATTTAAACTCCAAGTACCTTTAAAACAATACGGTATTTCTTCCCTTCTTAAGTAAAAATAACAATAGTGATGGGGATGAGTTGTGGAAATCTGGGAAATACCTGAAAGTCAATGTGAATATTTATTTATATTCTGCAACAGTAATCATAGACTTAAATATTAGATAGAGAACAGAGAATGAAAGCAATTGTTAGAAATAAAGCCCTCGTTAAAACTGTTGTAAGTAGTGTTATTAAAAGCATATTTTTCATAAGAAAATCTAGAGAACTAACATTGATCTATTATAATAGAGATGTTGCTTTTGGTTTGACATTAGCAGACAGGTCTATGATGGTCCCAGAACTCCCTGCCCTCCCCCTCACCCCAAAAATGTGTGTGTGTTTTCTCAAGTGAACTGGACACTAAAAAAAATAGAAAGGTTTAATTTGGTACAAAAAAAAAGAGGAAACCCAGAGTGGAGTGCATCCAGAGAGGTTGCTGCAAAACTCTGCCCTAAATTCAGTAGCAGATTTTGAAATCTGTGCAGGGTTTTTTGCTTTCTTCTTGGCCATGTTTGCTATGTTTCCCTGTTTAACATTCTGAGGGACAAGGAGTCCTAGGAAAACTACATTTGCTGAAACAAAAAATTCAGAAGATTCAGTCTTTACTGACTGAAAGCGCATTTTAAACACTATCCTGATGACTAAGCTAAGCAAACATGCTCAGTCCTATGAGGCTTGGTACCTGTAGGAGTTAGTCATGAGCTCATGTCAGTCCATGTCTTTCTGCCTCTGTTTTTGCACGCTTTGAGTTATGTTTGCTCTGGGCTGGTCTGTGGCAGTAGGTGTTGCCTCTCGCATTTTTTTGTTGCAGATTGCTTTTTCCTTCACGAAGTAGCTCAGTGAATTCCTCAAGACAAACACAATTATTTGGGAAATGACAGTTTTGAAATACAGTCCATGAAAGTTGCTTCTCTTTGCAAGTTTAGAGGATTTGGAAACACATTTTATCAGTAACCTTCACCTCCAGTCTTTGTTTTTCCCAGGACTACCCATCAGATCATCTGGTCCCGAAGTCTCTCATTTTAGCACAACAGAAGGCTTTTATACATGCAAAGCAATTGCTAATCTTGGTTTTTGCCTTCCTAGCTGCAGACATCCACATATGCCCAGAGCTCTGTGTATTCCTCCCGGAACGAGGGAGTCTTTGGCATGTCACGGACTCTGACCTCTGGTTTTTTTGAGCTGTGCACCCATATGGACGTGTTGACAGGAGGTGCTGTGAGGATTTCTGGACCTGTCACTGATGGCTGTGTGCTTGTTGCCGGTATCGCGACCTCTGCTGCATGGACAAAAGCTTTTGTTCCCTTGTCCTGCGCAACTACTGTAGCATTAGAAAGAATTAACAGTTGTCCTCCCTGTAAACTCCACTTGGACTCCTCAGATACCCTTTTCAGGCTATTTGCTCAGCGCTACCACTGAACTACCTTGTTTTGAAACATTCTTGGAGATGTTCGATTAACAGACTCAGTGAAGACCCTATAAATCTGATGCTGTGCCATGTTACGGATATGGTACATGATGGGAAGTGGGCTGGGAACCCAGCAAAAATGGTTTGGATGGTTTATGGAGCAAAGGTAGCCTTTTGGGACCCTCCACGCTTGAGGCTGGAGCTGGCTTGGGCTGGAGGCAATCTCTGCTCCTGCTCTGATCAATGGAAGAGTCTCCTCTTCCTGCCTCCCCTGGAGATTTCCCCTATTTGAATATTCCCCCTCTATGTGTTTAGCCTCAAAGAGGAGAGGCTGCAACAGGAGGGCACACAAAGTCCCAGGAGCACTTGTGCTTCACTGCAACCTTGAAAAGCTTCAAGCAGCGTCTTCCTTAAAATGAAGAGTAAAGCTGTTGTCTGGGTCATTTCTTAGACCAAGCTGAACATCCTATAATAGCAATAAATAATTTCACATCCCATTTTTAAATTGGTGTGCCTACCTCAGGGATTTTGGAAGCCTGCGAGGAACTTTTTGGTGTATGTTGACAGCCTGTGTTCTGTTTTGAAACGTTGCTTTGGCAGGACCTTAAACACAACAGGAAATGGAGTTAGAGCATGCATTCCTGGACAAGTACATTACAATGTGCAAGCTATTGCAAAGAGTAAACTGGGCCTGGGAGAAAGTTGATTTATAAATGTCCTACAGCTCTTTTTCTTATTCTGGGAAAAGAAAAAAAACCACCAATAACAACAAAGACTCTAACAACTGATGTTTCTATGTTATTACCAATGTCGACTGTAAACACTTCAGTATTTTGGAGACATAGATGGATGCAAGTTAAGGCTCATCTGGAAATTAGGAGTATTCTGGTGTTTGTAATGTAATTTTTGTCTTAAATGCTGTCTGACATGGATAGAAGAGTGTACTTCCAACTATCCATGTGTGCTTGGGTTAGCCTACTCACCATTTTTAAAAGCTGTTGAAAGCATTTGTTTTCTTTATGCTGAAATCTTGTGTAGTTGCAAAATCATGTTATAAGCAGAAACATTTATATATTATATAAATATTTATATATTATATATCTAAAATAAAATTATAAACCTTATTTTGAACACATTCCACACAAACTTCTCTGTGCTTTATTTATTTTTTTTTTTTCATACAGTCTTTACTTGAGGAAGATATATTTTGGATAATTTGAGGCTATATAGATACGTTGGCCTCAAGTATTTGAAAAACAAAATTGCATGAAGTTCTGACATTTTTCAGAATAGGAATTCCTTGATTGTAGAACGTTTAGTAAAACTTTGAATATTTATTGAATATTTTTCTTTCTCTTTATTTTGCCATAGTTCTACCTTTCAAAACATCAACTATTTTCCTTTGGGTATATGTACATACTCATTTGATATGGACTCTTTCTTTGCTTCTTTTGACATTTCTCTCAACTTCTACCTGCAAGTTGACTGCTAGGCTGTTGATATGACTGTAGATAGTCAAAATTAAGGCTAGTGTTAGCATCTTAACCCTTTGGTAGAGTTTCTGTAAGTGAAGGCATGTCACTAAGTCAGTTCAACCTTTTTTTTAAAGTTATTTTAATTTTCTACTCCAATGTATTTTATTTTTCTACTCTAATGTAGTATATTTTCTGTTTTCTTTTGTTGTGATTGCATTTCATTTTTCCTGAATGTGTCACATGTCATGTAATTTTTTAATCTTGTAAACTTTTTGAGATTTCTTCTCATCTGTTCCATTCAAATAAGCTAAGTTCTGTTAACTTAATTGTATTTTGAAGTTTTTTATTGCATAGTATGCTATAATTTTTTATTTTAGCATGTTGTTGCAAATATGCTGTTTTAGAAATCTTGGCTAAAGTCACTTTAGTAAAGTTATTCCATACTGAAGAACTTTCTTTTCTGTGTTTCTCTTCTTCTCAGCTTTTTATTTTATTTATCTGCTATATGTTATGTTTAAACCTACTTGAATTTATGGTATGTTAAGTCTACACTCATAATAAAGGATGAGGTATTTATGTAAACCTAGGAGTGTATTCACCTGTGAAGATGAATATGCTGCAGAGCAAACTGTGGTCATTGAAGGGTTAATGGTTTCACATCTTAGTACGAATTAATGAATAGTACATTTCTGGTCTTGATGACACTTTCTTAATTTTTAATAATGAAAGTTGCTCTTTCTTGGGCAATAGGTTAGGATTTTGGGTTTTTTTTCAGGAGCACAGCTGTGAAGTGATATGGCTCCTAGAGAGCTAAAACATACAGAAAATACATTAAAATAGTTGGTTTTTACGATGTTAGTGAGAAATCTTGGATTATCAGTGGTAAAGAGCTGAACAATCTGAATTTGATCAATATCTACTTTTATGTGCCTGAAGGTATGGAGACAGTGAATGAAGGTCATAGGTGAAGAGTAATGTTCATCATTCCTGTCACCCCAATATTTTTTAGATCAGATGTGCGAGCTCACTGGCTTGAGGCACATCATCAGGATGAGGAGGATGCTATATTGTTCTCCATGTGTATTAGATCTATGTGATTGATGAGATTTCATGCAAAAGACCTTACTATTCCCAAGGTATACTTGGGATGCGTCTCCTGAGAGAAAAACTAAAGCTCTTGATTTCACACTTCTTTGTATCTTTTATAAGCCATGAGAAATTCATTTGATTCATGGTAGTTTTACTGCCCATAATGTTAGAGATAGCAGCTGTAAACTTAGCTGGAGTCCTAATATTGCATTGCCTCAGTTTTGAACTTGAGATGAAAACATTGCACTTACTTATTTTTTTGGAATATTATTTCTGCAACTGTAAGAGCTTTGTTTTGCAAGCAGAAGATGGAAGTTGCATAGGAATAGACAGTTCATTTCAAATTTAAGTTTTGAATAGAAATAAAAAATGCTTTTGAGGCTACAACTTTAACTGAAGTAAAGAATTTTCAGAACAGAAGATGTACATAATTCAGTGTTTTAGGAAAACACAGATTGCTCATTGTTTCAGATTGCTTTTTGGAATGATGGGTTTATGTTTTCCATTAAGCACTAGAAGTGTGGTTTTTGGTCCAGCTATGGATTTCGGAGTGTTTTTCAATGCCAACAATCAAGGCTTCTTTCAGTTGCCAAATGAATTGTCAAGGCAGTGTTCAAGAAAGAAAAAAAAAGATGGAGCTTTGTTTACTTCTAAATCCAACAATTTGTCAACAGGCAAACATATTACCAGATTTAAATGCCAATGTAATCTTTATTATTTTTCCCCAACTAAACAAGGAATTAAAAAGGTGACAGATTGGATATTTCTTAATATAAATTCTTATCTATTAATATTGAATGGTATTACTAGCTGATCTTTTAGAAACAGTTGCAATAAAATATATGTCAGCGTAATTGAAAACAGCAGAGATGTCCGTGAGCATTTCCTTCCTAACAATTCTTAGGAATGGATCCTCAGCAATATTTGCTTCAGCATTGTTCCTTGTAGCCATTTCTCCTTTGCTTTAAATGCATCATTTCATTTATGTGTTTCATAAATACATGTAATTCATGCTGGATATTGTATGACTAACGTCAGCTGTCTTTCAGGCTTCCAGCCTTAAGTGAAACTGGGAGGAAAGATGTTAAAATAGTTAAGATCCTGATGGCTCTTATTTTGCAGTTCTTGGATCGTCTGCAGCTTTTCTGCTAAATATTTTTAATAGTATTATTACTTTATCTGCTTCAACTTAAGCTGCTGTGCTTGTGATCCAGTAATACAAACCCACTGAATGGAGGTATAATAAAACAGTTTTTTTTTTTTCTAATTGTGGTATCTAACACTGTATCTCACCCTGAAAAATGCTAATCCAATGAAGCCTTGTCATACAAAATCACCTTAAGAAAAAAGATCGGAATTTATTGTTCCTTATAATCAGTTTGAGCTTCTAAAAATAGCTGCAGCTCCAAATAAACGGATCAAGTAAGAGATGCACTAGTATGAAAGGCATTTCATAAATGTGAATATTGAATACAATGTTTTGTAAATTAGAATCATATTTACAATAAATTCTACTAGAATTTCATTATTCTTAGTATGCAATATCATTTCTGTATCTAAAGATGTGTTTGAGTTGATAATATAAGAGTACAAGAGTATCTAGGGTAATAATGCTATAGTCTTTTCATTCTTAGCATTACATATTCTAGAAGATCATATATCCCATTGAGATAATCTCTGCATGAATCTATTTCTGCCTCAAGGCTCCTCAAAAACATATATATACATATATATGTATAAATATGTGTATGTACTTTTTTTGTTTGTTTTCAAATTTGCTCCCCACAATTATAGCATAATTTGCATGACTGGCTTTGACAGCTTTTGCAGCAGAGTTCTTGTTCACTTCCTTGGCCACATTGTAATTTCCCTTTGCCTCAGCTTGAGGTGCCCATTGATGTGAAATATATTGCAGGTCATAAGCAATAAAGTATGGTGGTATACTTGATTGGGCATAGTTCAGGAAACGTGGTCACTAGGGGACAAGAAATAATCTCTTTAATGCAATCTTAAATGGAATCTCTGGTCTACTTGCATTAGAAGACAAAATGAAAGTCAATTTGTCGGAGGTAATTTATAGTTTGGGCTTTTCCAGAAAGCAATTACTCCAAAGAACGTGTGGCTAAAAGAGAGGGCAGTTCTGATGATGTGCTGAGGATGCTTTTTGATGTGGCTTAAGGCAGCTGCACTCCAGTGCAAAAAACACAATTCCTTAAACAATTCGCCCTTTACTCTTGTTGAGATAGAATACTTATCTACGTAGGGAAAATGTCCATTGCTTCCAGTGGAAACATTGTAGATGCCATTCAGAATGTGTTTCAGTGAACTCTTTATGGATTTACTACCTTATTGCCTTGGCAGATTTTCATTATGTCAGGATTAGGAGGGGATCAGTATGTACTTAAGTAATAAACAGAACTCTTTTTTAATGAGGACAGGGGCTGGGAGGAACAAAGAACACAGCTTGGCTCTTGGTACCTCTGAAGTGGCAGTCTTACTTTGGTCCAGGGAAGAAGTGCAGACAGTGGGCTGTACTTCAAATTTCAGATTTAGTTTGCATTAATTACAATTTGTACTGTGTGTATTAAGATGTAGAAGGAAGCCAGACCAAGACGAGCAAGGAGAGAATGCACAGAGAACTGTATTGCAGCAAAAGAATGTATGTTTGTTTACATAGCAAGCTTTCCATATAAACAAAGAATGTTAATACTTTTAAATGTTTGCTTTCCTGATACGGAAGCACTCTTGACTCTGTGCAGCAGCACACACCGTAAAAGTCCAGCGTTTGGTGGATGAGTTACTGCAAAGCTGACAGTATGTAGCATGGGTGCTTCCATAAGGAAGAAGCGTTGGCACCCACCAGTACGTCCATATGTAACTCAGAGAGTATGTTTATATATAGAAAAACAAAGTCATAATGATACATTTACATATTAAGTATATCAAACGATGAGAGAAATTCAATTACAACTGTAAGAAATATAAATGTAAATTTTATCTGTAAAAACATACAGAAATAAAACACATCCAGAAAACAGTTTTCTAACAAATTTGACCATTTTATTTGAATATCTTAGGTGCTGATTTAATACAACGTTTCTTATGTTATGTTTTGCTTGTAAACTTTAAGTAGAAGCTAATGTAAATATAGTAAGTGTCTGCAGGTACTTTAAAGGGATTCCATTGAACATACTGCAAATAAGTCCTCAACACGTTTGGTGGCCACAAATCTGGATGCTGCTTGGATAAATATTTTCCCCAGGTGCACAAAATGTTATGCAGACCAACACTGGTTTTCATTTAAAGTCTACTCCATAACGATAGCCAGAGGCAATTCCAGGCTGCCTGATATAATGTACTCCAGATTGTCCAAAGGAAAAAAAAAAAAAAACCATGAGAGTTCTCTTCCTTTTGACATTAGTAGTTTGAACATTCAGCGTTTTACTCAGCCTTAAGAAATGTCTTTATTTTAAGTAACCAAACAAGTTTTTCTTCTAGATAGTGGCACTGTGTCCCAAAGAATGCTGTTTTGCGGCTAGTGATACAGGGAAGGTAATAACCACAAAACATCCCCATCTGGAAGGTCTCTATAGGGAAGCTCAGCTTGACAGTTGATGGTCATTGTCATTGTTGATGCCAGCAACCATTACTTACAGAAGGAACAAAATGCACATGTACTTTGTAGGGTCTGGCACTCAGCAGGGTCCCCATGTGGGATCTTCCCATTCTTCTTTCCAGGGGCTGTCCATGGCTCTCCTTAATAGGGAATTTGTTCCCCAGTGTCCCCTTTCCACTGCAGCAGCTCTGGCTATGTCCTTACCAGGACAAAATGGGATTGTGCATGAACCCATGACTAGCTGGGCTTTAATGAAGATTCCTATGTATTCTGTGCATATTTAACCTATGTATGTTAGCTAACATAACTATGAAGGTAGCATCATTCTCAGTACTATCTACCTCAACCTTTTAATTGTTTTCCCAGCTTATGGCAAGTTGCAGCATTGGTCTCCTGAGTTTCAGAGAAATGTATTTCTGTGGGAGCAGCTAAGACACAGGGATAGGCGTTTGGAGTGAAAGTCAAGATCACCTTATAACTGAATAGTTACATTGTAGGCAGAGCATGTTAATCAAAATAAACATGATCTGAGGTTTATTTAATTCATCTTCCTGGTCTGTGATGCTAACGCAGTATTTGAGAAATGAACAATTTTTCACTTGTCAGTGCTTTAGTGGTATATTATCTGGAGCAGTAATTGAGAGGAGGTCACATGCCTACTTTTTGCCTCCAAAGTTAACCCCTTTATTTTCTTATGTTCAGCTGAACAGGATTTATGCCTGATTAAGTTACTGTCTTTTATCATAATTAAAGAAAAATGTTGTGGAGAGTGAATGAAAAACTCTGTTCAATGAAAAACAGATTGTTGTGCCTGTAGCCAAACAAAAGGGACTCTGTCACACACAGTGCCTTTTTTCCCCTCAAAATAATCAGCAGTCAGAGAGATTTATCTACTGTGAGAAAGATTCAACTATCCTGAGCTAAGGGTGTTTTTTTGCAGGGGGGGGAGGAGGTGTATTTGAGCTTTTCAGGAAGGAAGCAGCTGGCTGCAGGCTTTGCCCGAGATCACAGGAGTGGCAGCTCAAGCACCAGTCCTTATAACCTATATTTGTAAACTTTCTCACTCATTTGCAGTTCATGCCAAAAATGGGTTGGTAGATTTTTAACAATATCTCACTTTAGTTCTGTAACAGGGTTACTGTGCGCAGAGTGCCCTTGATTTATAAGGGGTTTCTTCTTGTGGTGCCTTAAAGTCTCATTTTAAATAGCATAGCCTGCTTGCATTTTTTTTTATGTGCATTTCTGGTAGAGCTACCTCTGCTATTGTAGTCAACTTCCACTTATTTGTAGTTGCTTTCAAGCGGTAACATATGGGATAGAAATTTGTGAGAGTGCAATATAAAGTGAGAAAAAATGGAAGCCAATTACTGTTGGATTATTCTGGCAAAATATAATATTGTATCTGACCTTTAATTTGTCTGTAATAGAGCTTTGGTGATCAATCACAAAGAAAAAAGTGTTTCCAAATGTCAAATCAGAAAAAAAAGTTTGAATTACAGATTAATAAAAGATATAGATTTTGAAGCTGGCTTTGGCTTTGACTGCTGTATTTTATAGCTTTGTCTTTTTCTCATTGTATTGTGAAAAATAAATAAAAATAAATATATTTGAGATACATATATATAGGTCTGTGCAGACATGTTATATATGTGTATGTATGTGTGGGTATGTGTAAGTGGTAGAATCTGCATGCAGTATAACAAAAAATAGGAAAACAAGTATTCTTGTCCAGACCATAAAGGATTGTTAGTATAAATAAAAGCTTTATCAAGTCATAATGCTGTACTGATATTTACTATAATACTCTTGGTATAATATGAGCTAATCAGAAATTATGGCTTTGGTACATGAGTGTACTGTAGAAATTATTTTCAAAAATAAGCTATATTTCTATTTATGAATGTGCCAGTCTGAATTGTGATTTGGGCTTTCATTCTTATGTGATCAAAATACAAGTTCAATTGTGAGGACTACTGTTATATTTTCCTCTTGATTGTCACATTTGCTTCATCATAGACATTTGGTACACCTACCAAGTGGGGACAAGAAAGTCATGCTTCACAACCATTTGGAAAAGTAGGTCCAAAAAGGACAGATATGACACTTTATAGTATTTTCTCAAAATTTATAAAAGAACATCTTGACTTTTCTTCATGTAGCAGATTGTTAGTAATTTATATTCAAATTATTTCTGAAGACTTTTGTAGTGGAGACTTGTGTTGAGAGAAGGTGAACAGATCTGGTTGTACGTGCAAGGATCTCATTTGCTCTCACTCACTCATTTGAATTTGCTTCCCCTCTCAGCTTTAACAAACCTTGAGCCAGGAGTTCTCCCCTCAAGGCAGAGAAAACCACCTTTTCTGTGGTGGTCAGGGACAGAGGCTCATCTTTTGGCTTTCATATTTGGGCAAGTTATTTTTTCCTTTTGCTTCCAAGTAGTAGTGAATTCTTTATCCAGTTAGGGAAAGCTCAGTCTTCTGAAACCAAGATTTTTCCTTTAAGTGTTTAGAGCAGCAATTCAGTGCTAGAACCCTCGTTTTAGATGATTGCAAAAAGTCCTCTGGTTCATAACAGAAAATTGATGGATTTTGTTTTGTCTTCTTCTCAGTAATATCATTACCAGGACAGGAAACGAGCAATGGGAAAACAGTATTTTTTTGCTGTTGGCCTGGTTTATTTGGCATTTACATTGATTGTCAAGCAGATGGTGCATATTAGTTTCTCAGCTATCAACCCAGACTGACTATAAAACAGAAATTTCACAGGTGTCAAGACTTACGTTTTTGAGAAATTGTATATGGCAGAAAGGCAGAAGCTCCTTTCCCTTTCCCTTTTCCCTTTTCCCTTTTCCCTTTTCCCTTTTTCCTTTTCCCTTTTCCCTTTTCCCTTTTCCCTTTCCCTTTTCTCTTTCCCTTTTCTCTTTCCCTTTCCCTTTTCTCTTTTTTTCCTTTCCCTTTTCCCTTTTCCTTTTTCCATTCTCTTTTCTTATATAGTTCACATTTAAACAGAATTTACACCAGCAATTGTTTATCACCTTTAGGTGACTAATACTGACATTATTTTCATGTTAAACTATATGATACTTATAAGGTATGATTATATTAAAAAGAAAGAGTAATATGTACACTACATTTATTTTGCTGTTGATATCTTGAAGCTTCAGCTACTTAAATGCTTGCATAATTTTGCTGATGGGCAATCCCACAGGTTTCATTTAGAATGTATTGCATTCTGCTGTCCATAGGATTCTATAAGGCTTGTTTTAGTCATATAAGGAAAGCATCATCTTTAGTTGAAGACCAGATTAACTCTGTTAATGAACTTGTAGACGGCACACCTTATCTTCTGCCTCAGCACTTTGAGTTATATTTGTTATTTTAATATTTAGTGTTATGCTGTTATTACTTTATTAAGATAAGAAAGTTTATTCCCTTCTATTACATTGGTCTTTTATGGAGTACCGCTGAAGCCCAGAGTGTAGGGAAGGGAGCTAAAGGCACAGTCTAACACTACAAACCTGCCATGTTTTAACAGGTTATCACATTTCGTCCTAGAAGCTCATCTGTGACTTAACAGCAGGCCTCAGTTGTGAGCCCATGTGATTTGGCTTTGAATTGCTGCATGAGAGCGTAAGCAGTGGCTCTGCTTCACAGTGGGGTGAGCTCAGGACATGGCTGGGAACTCACTTTGCAGGCAGCTGCAGCAGGTGCCGGCTCTGTGGCACCCAAGCTGGAGACACCTTCTGCAGCGATATGTCAGCCTCGCCTATCTGTTTTGCCTAACGTATAGCCAGTTTGGCATATAAAGCTGTGAAATCAGTCAAACTCACCTGCCCAGCTTCACCCAGTGTCCTACTAGCAGCTAGTAAGCTCATCTCTAGTGCCAGCTGAGATTTTGGAAATGAGATTTAGGCTAGTGGGCATCACTGAAAAGCTAGAGGTGTATAGCTAAACCTTTAAGAAGACATCTGTACATACACAATTATGCAAAACCTCTAACCCTGACATGCATCTGAATTAATTTTATGCCTCCTTGTGGTTCATCTCTCATCAGGCTTGCAAGCTGTTGGAGATGATAGAGTTTCTGAACTGTCACAGATGGCAGAATTTAGACGTCTACATTCTTGATTTGAGAGAAGGTGCTTCAGTTTGGAAGTAAAATACTACCAGTTTTTGACTCAGTAAGTCAAATTTGTAGAGCTGGAATGTAAATTGAGCACATTTGCTTTGGAAATCAGTGAAGCAATAAACCAGGAAACCAATGATGCCTTTTACAAAGCTACTGAGAGTGGAACCATTATTAAATTGGGAAGTGATTTGTTGCTAGCTTGCCTTTTCAGATTTTAGAGATGATAAATATTAGATTTCCATGGGAGTTCTATCTTAAAATATATATATATTTCTTTTTTCTCTACACATACACTTTTAGTATCCATACTGAGGTATCATTAGTGACAAATGGCAGGTGCTATGTCACTACTGCTTCTGAATTTGGCTGAAAGATTCCATGATATAAACAATGTGCTTTTAAAGCTCGTTTGTTCTGCATTTAACAGGGAGTTTACATACTATCACAGGGTTTTTAGTTTGGAAGTTGCAATGTAATACCTGTGTTTCACTTGGCAATTAATTGCAAAGCAGGTTTCCAACAATATGAAAGCAACATCAAAAGAATTCTGACCCACAGAGGGTTGGTCTGATCATTTTGGGATGTAGCTGGTAGTAGTTATTAGGCAGTGAAAGATAATATCCCAGTGATGATGTTTTCTTTTAAAATTTTGAAATAAATGATTTTTTGTTTGTTTTCTTTTCCTTTTTTTAATGTGTTTTCTCAGGCATTGTCATGATCATACATGACAAAATGAATCTGCTTTGGGGAGTTGGGTGGGAGCTACATAGACTCCTCTGGCTTGTGTGTGGCTCATCCACCTGTGTAAACAAAAAAACTCTCTTCTAAGAAGGGGCAGGGGGAAGGAGAAAGGGAAGTGGGGGGAAGGAAGGAAGGAAGGAAGGAAGGAAGGAAGGAAGGAAGGTACGAAGG
>JAUBOD010000663.1:849724-871181 GCA_032353885.1 Nothura maculosa
TTTCTTTCTTTCTTTCTTTCTTTCTTTCTTTCTTTCTTTCTTTCTTTCTTTCTTTCTTTCTTTCTTTTTCTTTCTTTATCCCACAATCACATCTGAAATCCTAAACATATAACATACAGTCCTGACAATTGTTCATATATCTGATTACTTTTATTATTCATATTACAAGTTTCTCCTTGATACTTATCTATTGCTATACCTCATTTACCTTCTCTTGTGTGTTATGTGTTGAATTACATATATATCTGAACCTTTTCCCTGATTCTTAAAGTTCACTTACCACTCATGCCAGCCTTACTCACAGAAGGCCAGTTCTCAGACTTTCATATTCTGATATCTCTGATCTTTCTCATATTCAAGCAGAGCTCAAGCTCTCGTTCTTGTTCTGGTCATCTGTACATTCCACCTAGCTACCAGTGTCGGGCATCTTGAAAGTAGCTAAGGAAAATCCAAATCGTAGAGGCACTGTAACTTCCTATAGCCTCAGTGACAAATTGTGGCAAAAAAACTTACTTGTCAGGAATCCTATTTCTCTTCTTTAGAAAGGGAGAGGAAGCAGTAATGATCACTAAAATTAATTTGATCATAGAAATGGTTTTGTTGCACTTCAACACTCTGCCACTGAGTGATCAAAATAGCATAGTAAAACAGTCTGTTTGCCAAATTCTTAAATTGCTTTTTCTCTTTCCCAATAACCTTCAAAGCAAGCAAGGAAAATCCACAGAAGGTATATGAAGGTATTGACAACTGTCGAGCAATTTGAATAGCTCTGGTATTAGGCAGATATTGCCTACAGGAGGCAGAAGTGTGGTAATTCAGGAAGAGGCCACACAGAATGAGATCTTAATTTTCTTCTTAAGTTCTCTAAAATAGTTTTATCTATCAGATCATAGAACCAGAAGCACAATAGAAGGTGGTACGTATACCTTTGCATTTTTTTTTAAATACACAATTGACAGCAATGCAATATACTACATTTGCACTGGCTGTTTCATCTGGACAGCGGTCTTCCTGAATATTGTAACATGCCCAAGGTTTTACAACAAGCATAGGCAAAATATAGTCAGTTATAATATCGTCAATTGTTTATTGAATAATCACAAATCGGTTTCCGTAATAATCTTTGGATGGACATGAATATATCATGCCTTTGTTACCTTGAGGGTAAGCTATTTATGTGTGCTGTGCTTGAGTTAACTCTGAAGATTGTTTGAATTCATGCAAAAGCTGGTAGAGTTTATAGATTTTTTTCATCAGTCTTATATGGATTTTATGTTGTTGACCTTTTAATTTTTGTACATGCATCTAATTCTTATAATGTTGCCATTCATTTCACTATTTATTATTGCTTTGCCTCGGACTCTTCTTTGGGTAGCACTGAACTGTAGGCCTGCCTGAAGTAAGGTCCTCTGCAAGATGTAAAACTACATTTTAGTCAACTTTTTTATTTCTTTTTTTTAATAGCATATTACCTGAAATTACCTGAATTAACTGAAATTTTCTTCGTGAGTAGGGTGTATTCTCAAAGGTCTTTCTGAGAATGTTTGGTCTTCTCAAGACAGTATAAAATAATGTTCCCTATTTTATGAGGTAAGTTAGGTGAAATGAGGTCACAGTAATTGAATTAATATGAATATACACAACAGCACAAGTAGTAATCATTCACTGCTTTCTGTGGATCTGAAGTAGAAAAGGGAAAATTTCCCTTTGAAAGAGAGAAAAGAGTTCAGTTTGCTGATCGCTAAGATACATGACATCAAAATAGTTGTTAGTTCGGTTATTCCATGTCAAAAGAAAATGTAGCTCCAATATCATCAAAATTATATTTCAAACTGCTTTCTGATTTTCCTATTATTATTTTAATTATTTGTGTCTGTTTGTAGACAAATGAAAATGCCATTAAAGTGACTAAAGTAGATTTTTGTGAAAAAAATTGCCAATTAAATTACTAATTTATGGCATCCAAAATATGCAGTTTTCCACCTAAAGATGATACTTAATATTTTGATTCAATTTTCTGGGGAAAAATGTGAAGGACACATGCACTTAGGTGCATGTGAGGACCACACAGTCATCCTGAATCTTGTGGTGGATCAGGAGACTACAGAATAAGTATCAGAGACTGTGAGAAGAAAAGCACTTTAAGGTACTAGAATCAAGAAACTATAAGAGGCTGGAAGAATGTTTTGTGAAAAGCAATGGAGAAAGCAGAGATTAGAAAAAGGTGACATAAAAGGAGAATATCATGGCTAGAGGCTACAAAAAGGAAGAGAGATCAAGACTGAGTGGACAATATGAATGGGATTGCTCTTTCCAGTCAAGGGAGGGCATGGAGCAGGAAGGTCACATAGCAACCTGGGAAATCTCAGAAGGAAAGGTATGTAAATCACATTCCCCTCCAACAATAAATTAAAATTTTGTGGTTTTGGAAGGGTTACATTTTTAACCTCACAGCAACAAAGCACAAGTAAAGGCCTGTAGGTTCTCAGTGTTCAGACAGTTAATATAAGCAGTATGATTTATCATGGTTTTAGTGTCTCATCACTTGAAAATATAATCTCTCCCAGAGTTGTTGTATTCCATGTAGTCTGTAGACAATTTTGGATCTCACTTAACATAAACACATACATATTTTAATGAACCAGTGAGAAAGCTTTCCTTTTTTTATCTCAAGGTTTTGCTTAATTTTGAAAATTCATATTTATTAAAAGATGTGGCTTTAAATAAAGAATCTCTCTTCTAAAGGGAGTAAAGGGATTTTTTTTTAAGTTAACATATCAGTGACCCTGATTGCAGATCCAGCTTGCACAACTGAAGTGATAGATAAATGTTACATGAAGAGGAAGGGGCAGAAATCTTATGCTGACTTCACCACTGCAGAAAAGAATATACTGCCTCATCCTATTTTTACAGATATACATTACTTTATTTGGAATACAGAGTAAAAATAGAACCTCTCACCTGATTTGGCCCATATCTCACTTGCACCAATTACTATTTATTTGCACTTTATCATAGTGCAGGACTCTGGGGCCAAGAGACCCATAAGTGCCTTCCATACACTCTGCCTCACAGGCAGACTGTATAATTTCATGACCTATTCCTTTTTTGGCTGTGCGATTTTGCACAGCAGCCAGGTCAGGAGATAAAGACTGTTTAAGCTAGCACAGTTTGTGAAAGGTCTCTGTAGATGCTTGAGAAGGGCTGGTTTGGCAAGTGCCTTGCATTGAAGCAGTGTTGTATGTAAAATGATTTTTTTGTTGTTCTTTAAGTGGGAAAACGTATATTTTGCTGAGTTGCTAAGGGTATGAATTTGTCATTACCTGAGAGGAATTAATTAACTGTAAGAATTTCAGAGAGGATCAACATAAATAATCCCACCTTGTGTATAGGGATATAAATGCATGAAAAGAATACAGTAGATGTGAATATTTTGAAGGAGTGATGATTGCATGGGAATGTCTAAACGCAGAAACACTGGCATGACATAAGGATTACTGGTAGTGTGTTGTGTGGTATGTGGTAGAATAATGAAGAGCAGTAAACTTAAAGTACTGTATGTTCTTTTTCATCATCATCATAATGCACTTTACAATTAGAAAGTTTTGTTGGTGTCAGGAATAATTTCTCAAAGGACATTCCATTACTCAGAACTTGTATAACTAGCCTAAGTAAATACTATAAAAAGTACCATATACAATAAGTACTGTATACAATAAATCTTCATGGTCAGATAGATGAGTGAGGAATCTGTTATGTATTTACATTTCTTAGCATCTATGAATCATAGGTAGCAACAATTGCAGTAGAATTTTACATCAGAAATTCAAAAGTAGATATGTGCACCATCACACTATTGGTTGCATGTATTACTACTCATTGTAAGTAACTCCCACATACTCATTGTATGTGGGATACAGTGCTGGATGACAATGAGGTTTTAATTTTATAAACTCTAGAAAGCTATTGACATCAGAGGCCATTGTGCTATAACAACGTGAAGCTATGCTCTGCTTTCTCAAGCAGAGGGAACTTTCTCAAGTAAACAAAGATAGTGCTGCTGTAAAAATTTCAAGGCAAGAATTTTTGTCTTAAGTTTTTGGACAACAGTGAAAAGATCTGCAGCTTTGCCATTGTTTCTGATAGCACACATAAAGCAAACCATTATCCTTGTAGGGAAACACAGATACAATTTTTTCCCATGGGGCTCTCATTCTTTCTTGTTTTCCTTTATTAATCAAGGCATTTACAACAGTAAAAGCTATAAAAGTGTACAAATTCCATTAATGTATTTGTTACTGTCATGTATTTAGAAGTACATATCAGACATGTACTTGAAGGATGATTCTGAATTATATTCCATCTTTAGTTTAGACTCAAGATCAAATGATAGTTCTAATTGGTTCTAGCTTTATTATGCTGTATTCCTGGAAGCTGTTATCAGACTAACTCCCAAACAGTAAAATCATGAAATCATGAAGATTATGAAATGAGATCATCACGATTATCACGAAATCAAATACCTTGTAAGATTATGACTGTATCTGACTTACTACTGGAAAAGAATTGATTGCCTTTTTTTTTTTTTTATTGGATTCGACTCCCATTTCATTCCAGACACCAGAGAGGTCTGGATGTTAGGCTTGCATTTTGATCCGTGTTAAATATATCATGTGGCTTGAATGTCAGTTGGGGTTTGTGTGCAGTTGAAATTTGACAATCATCTACTATTTTTCTTTTTAAACCAACAGGTTTAAATACCAGCATCACATGTTTCCTTTCCAGGAGGACTTCATAATTTTATATTGCTCACTTTTGTCTAATCCATTTCTCAATCCTTTTGTGTGTTAGCAAGCCTGAGGTTTTCTTAATATAATGCCTTAATATAATGCCTCTAAATATGAGTTGTCCTTGGTCACTAGAATAATCCCACTTATTATAACTCCATATGAAAACCTCCAGTAGAGTCAATTATTTTCAATATATTCTCTCCTTATTTTCTCCTTTCAAACGTGCATTTTTCGATGGTTCAGTAAGAACTATCAATCAGCTTTATCCTCTTTATGACAGAGACAGTCACATGTTAGTGACTCTGACATATTCTGAAGTAGAAAGGGTAGAATGTATTGATTTTCTCCTACTTTTGATAATTCCAACAAGACTGTTGGAATTTCCTAGTTTGATATTTTATAAATTCCCTGCAAATTCCATAACAAATTCTTATGTCAAGTAATTGTTCTTATCCCAAAGAAGATGACATATGATAGCTGCTACTACTTTTGACTGTGCAGGTTGATGTTGACTCTGTTTCCATCCTCTCTGAGCACTGAACAGGTAGACTGTGACAACAGGATGACCTAGGGATGAAATGGGTGGCTTATTTCAACAGTAGAAGTCTGGTTTATTCTTGTCCTTTTCCTTTTTTCCTTTTTTGGATGGATACTGTTACTTACTGAAGGATAATCATAGAATATCAGAATCACCTAATCACCACAGACTGCAGGGCCTGCATTTTGTGTTACAAATTCAGTACTTATTTTACATTAGTTCTGCAGGATGTCTAAATTAAAGATGTCTGAAAACTCTCTGCTTAGTTAGAGGCAGTGCTAATAACCTCATAGAAACCTTTTTGCTGGATTCTAGTGAAACTTTACTCTGCACTTTGTTTGTTTTTAACTTTTGTACCCAAAGATTTTTATCTTAAATGCTACATTTTAATTTCAGAAATTTTTATTTCTCTTTAAATTCAGAAAAGGAGAAATATAAGCTTTTTTTGTGATAAGTTACTAAATACTGTTGTTTCTTCATTCTGTGTCAATTTCAGTATTGAATCCAATGCATTTCCTACTGGTGTATTGTGAATATGATATCCATAACTGCGGTATCTGGTTCAGGATGTTTCTCAGGCATGATTATTTGACTTTTATTCATAATGAACTAGTTTTAATTGTGACTTATAGTCAGACTGAGATTTGAGTGTAAAACAACACATAGAAATATGATATCTCAATATATGGGAGGTAAGTGATGCCACTGTGTGCCATAAGACCGTCAAGATTTACTCCAGTAATAGGTATGCTGTGTCCTTATCAAATATTCAGTTAAAAAATACGAAGGCATTTCATTTCCTGTTTCCTCCAAAGAATTAATGAATATACTTTGTCCAACTGGTAATGCTTTTAATTTGGCAAATAGTTGAAGATTTGTAAGGAAACGTGCAGCTAAATTAATGCTGTAGTTAGTTGCTGTAATAAAATGTGAGATGAACAGCAGCTGAATCCTTATATATGTTCAGTGCTCTTTGAACTAAAAGAGGTTTTTCCAAAATCTTCTGTACTTTCGAAGACTTCTGTTGCTAGTCATAGGTTTCTAAAAGCTATACAACTGTATTTTGTGGCCCTCTCTATCTAAACCACATACAGTATTTGCAAAGGAATACAGATGAACACTCCCATTTAAGGTGTTCTTGATATATATGAACAGGAGCTAACTGTTTGACTCTGTTGTTATTAAACATACTGGGATTGAGACT
Source organism: Nothura maculosa (assembly GCA_032353885.1). Taxonomy (NCBI): domain Eukaryota; kingdom Metazoa; phylum Chordata; class Aves; order Tinamiformes; family Tinamidae; genus Nothura; species Nothura maculosa. The sequence continues at coordinate 856,257 of JAUBOD010000663.1, forward strand.
TAGTCGTACAGGAAGGAAAAAAAAAAGCTGTCTGGAAAACAGGCTTCAATAACCTTTGCTGCTTGAGTAGCTCACTAACTAATTGCAAACACATGGGAATATTTATAAAGAGCAGGGCATGGGCTTGGAAAGTGACTGATCTTCTGCTCTGGTTCAGTGTATATGAATGACAGCCCTTAGTAATCCTGTTCCCTGTCAAGGGAGCTGTGCTCCAACAGGTTGTGACAAGGTACAGCTGCTGTGCAGGTGGGGAGCATCCCAAAATGCTTCAACACAAATAGTTTATGTTAAGGGGAAAGGATCTTTGAAAAATGCATTACCTTGCTAATTAAGAAGACCTTTCTGCTTTTAGTTTATGGCCTCTGTGAATGTATTATCTATGTTTGGAAGTTTGAGGAAAATGTGAAAATATTCCCTCTTTTCTATTATCATCCTTCCCAGTGATGCCTGATGCTTAGCAAGAATAACTAATGTAACACAAATGTTGGCTTGTGTACTGCAGGACGCTGACATCATAGCATTTAAACATCTGAACGCATCATTCTTCTTTTTTTTTCCCCCTTCCCCTGTGTACCCTGCTTCATCTAAAAGGCTCATGTTTAGCATAAACTGAATTTGGCAAGTCTAGAACAAGAAGAGGCTGTTGCAAGATTATGACTGTTTTTCCCGTGTAATTAATCTATTCTTTGTGCAAGAGATTTTTTTAACATAAAGTGATGAGTATGATGAGGTATAATTACAACTCTTTTGCAGTATGACTATTTTAAAATAAAGAAATAAATTAAAAATAAATTCTGTTTTTAGTGCTGTTCAGTGAGGTTCTGGGAATAATTATCATTCATTTTGGGGAAAATCTCATAGATGTTTGCTCCTGACTTTTTTTTAGAGATCGTTTCCCAAATCTGGGGTGAGTCCAGCTCTACAGAGCCCTTTAGAGTCTACAGATCTCCTTCTGAAATCTCAGAAGACTGGAGATTTTGAAGTACTTTTAATGGAATTTGGCATTTGTTCAGCTACCTCTGTCATCACCAGAAAGTAAAAGTTACTTTCAGGTGCTTAAAAAGAAGGATTTTGAGAGAAGGGTTCAAGCTGTTGTTTTAAAATGAGACCTAGTTTATTTTTTCATAACTAGAAAGAAGGGGGGTGGGGGAACTACTTTGGCTATTACTTAATTTCACAGAATCACAGAATCTTCAAGGTTGGAAGGGACCTCTAGAGATCATCTGCTCCAACCTTCCCGCTCCAGCAGGAACACCTAGAGCAGGTGGCACAGAGTGGCATCCAGGCAGGTTTTGAAGACCTCCAGAGAAGGAGACTCCACAGCCTCCCTGGGCAGCCTGTTCCACTGCTCTGTCACCCTCACAGTAAAGAAGTTCCCCCTCACCTGCAGGTGGAAACTCCTGTGCTTCAGCTTACACCCATTCCGCCTTGTCCTATCACTGGGCACCACTGAAAAAAGCTTGGCCCCCTCTTCCTTACAATCTCCCTTCATGTATTTATACATGTTAATAGGATTCCCTCTCAGCCTTCTCTTCTCCAGGCTGAACAGGCCGAATTCACTCAGTCTCTCCTTGTATGAGAGATGTTTCAGTCCCTTAATCATCTTTATTGCCCTCCGCTGGACCCTCTCCATGTCCCTCTTATACTGGGGAGCCCAGAACTGCATACAGTAATCCAGGTGCGGCCTCATCAGAATTGAGTTTCCATATGTGTTTATATGCAAATATAGATTTTTGGGTTTTTTTTGGCAATGCAAGTAGTTATATAAGTGCTTTGATCACTCAGAAATATTAGAGGTCTAGAAGTTTGCTGGCATTTTCCTTCTTCCTTCTATTATTGCTGTTATTCCCCATCATATGTGTGATACCTTGTGGGGGTGGCCGCAATGGTGATGTGCCACAAGAAAAATTGCATGTGAGAATTAGGAAAGGAGAGAATTTCCATGAACATAACTCTCTGTGGCAGTAATGATAGCTCCCAGAAATCTGGACTTAGAACTCCCAAGCTTTCCTAAGTGCTGGAACTGCACGTTTCGCAGTTTTGCATACAGATCCAGCTGGAATTTCTGCTTTTCAGAAGCTCTGGAAAGCTCTTTCTTTTTTTTTCTTAGTATTAAATATATAGCTGAACTTGGGAACCAAATTTATTCACTATATGCTTAATCTTTAAGTTTTACTTATTTTTCATGTGTTTTTTGAAATACTGCCTTTTTAGACAAAATAGCATAATCTGTTTTCCTTAGTATTAGGAATTCTAGTCTCCTATTTATCAACCCTTTATTGCCAAGTCAGTGATAGATGTGCGTTTTTTTCTAGATATAATAGGTTTTTTTTCTTGTTTACAGGTGGAACTATCATGTTAGGTATACTTAGAGCAGAACATAAGGTGATAACACTGGCAGACTAGAGTTACTGGAGTAACAGGCCTACATAACCTGTTGTGCAGGTAATTTCCAGTTCTAAATTTTCATCTAGAGTACTGAGATAGTGAAAATATGTGAAACGGGTATAGCTTTGAATTACTGAGAACTTCAGTGTTCACTGGGTTACAGAAATTTTATGTCTTTTTTTTCTGTTTATTACATTTAATAATTGTGGTGTGTTATTTTATATAGTTAACTCCATCTGTTGAAATACTTCATTTGACCTGCTTTGGTTTCAGGCAAGTCCTGCCAAAATCAATAGGAAGTTCCCCACTGGCTTCAGTGCCTTTGAGTTAGATCCTAAGTGTCCTGGAATATTTTGTGGCCTACCAGATCTGCAGCATTTTTATCAGGATGCCTTCTCCAAGACTTGCTGCAGTCTCAATGTACTCACAGTCAATTCTGTGTTTAATTCTATAGTTTGTTATACAGTTTGTTATAGTGTTTACAGAAATTAAATAGATCAGGCATATCGCAGACAAAGGAGACATAAGTAATCTGCATGATTTGAACCTGCAAAAGAGACAACTTTGGCTCTTGTTGAAGAGAACCCTGGGCTGCAATTTCTATTTCCCAGTACAGAAAACAGTGGTAAAGGCTGATTAAACTGTAATTAAAGCCAGCAAGTGACTACAAGAAAAGCTTAAGCAATTATTTTTATTCCAGGAAGGATTTAGAATTGAAGTGAATTTAAAAAAAAAAGTCTGAAAAAGATGGAGCCTTATATGTTGCCAAAGAAACAGTCCTGTTTAGCCTCAGAGATGCCCTTGTTCTATTAAGAGTCAGATTTTTCCCCCTGGTTACAAATGGCATGTGCCATGGATAAAATCTCCCCAATGCTCTCTGGGAGTGGCCTATGGATACTTCAACATTTGTCATTTTGGACTTCTAAGATGCAGTGTGATCTGTCCTTTTCTGTGTGGAAAGGAACATTATCGGCCACCTTGCAGTTCAGCTGGCTATTATTAGTGCTTTACTAATACTGGTTTCAATAGTGAATACTAGTTTCAACAGTCAAAAAAAATGTAGTTTAATCAGTATAATTTTCCTGTCATTTTGTGCCAGACTTCTATGTTTTCTTACCTGCTTTGTTTTATAGCTGTTAAACCTAGCTACCATTTTTCAAGATGGTCTTAAGAGTTCAGAGATTAGAAAGCAGAGCAGTAGGAATGGTATCAATGTTTGTTGTATATATGCAACATACAGAATAATCAGAACTGAATTCATTTTGGCCTTCAGAAACAAATGACTTTAATGGTTTTTGTGAAATTTAATATTTCCTTCTACCTTTTATAACTTTGAAAATTCAGCATATATATAATTTTAAAAGGATAAAAAAGATGGGAAATTTCTCCCATTACTATTGAAGGGCCTTCTGATCTACATTGTTGTTTGTGAAGTATGTTAACACATTCTGAGTTGTTTAATATTTTAGAGCTCTTCAGGAGGTATAAAAATATTTTATTTGGGGATCCATGTTCCTCAATCCTTTGTTCTTCCATTCAGGACTTTGCATAAGGGAACTGCATGGCATATCAAGTATCTGCTTGGTCAGAAAACTGGCATGCCTTTGGAAATATGCTTAATGTTAAGTTTTTCATTAAGGAAGGCACTCCAAATGGAGTTATAAAGTATTTTATAACATAAAATACTTTCTAAAATAATATTTTAGGCTATTAAACACTATTTGAATTTCAGTGTCAACAGCTGTGTTATTGTTACTTGATGGTATCTTTGGCAAACTATATATATTAAAAAAAAAAAGGATTATAGAATATGGAATGCTGATGCCATTGCAGAAGAAACACGTGGTTGTTTCCCTAATTACTGAGTAAAATCAATGTACTGAAGTCTCAAAGTTCAAGATCTGCATACTACTGCGTGGCATACCTTTGAATAATTTAGGGGAATTCATTGTAAAGGGGAAAAATTATATAGATTTTTGTGAACATTCTTGGAAAAAAGTCAAACAAAGTATGACTCCAGAAAATCACCATATTTTTAAAAGGTTTTCAAACACTGGATTCATTTAGTTTGGCAAAAACTACGAGATGAATATGCATTTTAAAAAAGCAAAGACTTAAGTGATCACAGCTTTTGGCTGTTAGTAGGAAATGCCTTTAAAAATTCCATAATGCACCATAGTTCATTCTCTGCCTCTCCCTCTTTCTAGCTCCAATTTAATGTTGTGAGGAACATCTATTTAAAAAAAAAAAAAGAGAGAAAAAGAAAAAATAAGAAAATATCAGAAACTTGTAATTCTTCTACTGATAAATGTCCAGATTCATCGTGAGATGGTTATTTTCTTGGGGAGCTAGTGTATTTTGGGTACCATTCGTTTAAAAACAACAACACCAAAAAAAAAAATACACACACTTTCTTTCTATCACCTTTTTTTTTTAAAATTTAATCTCTGAAACATCAAAGGCAAGGGAAGAAAAACAGTAGACCCTGAACAGTCTTTCATTGCTTGAGGGGAGACAGGAGACAGCAAGAAACTTCTGAGACGTAAGTGCAAGCTGTAGTTTTCCTCTTTCAATTACTTACACTTCTTCAGTCATAATTCCATGTTTTGTTCTGGTATCTTTTATTCACAGTGACTAGAGCTTAATCACCATTTCATCAGAGTCTATTCAATGTCTCCTGCCTCTGCCAGGGTGATAAATGTGAGCTGCTGTCAAACTTGGCCCATCCAGAAGGATTTCTTTTGGTACCTGCAAATGGTCCGACTCAAAGCTTCTCTTCCCGTCCTTGTAGGAACCTGAGCTCCTCTTTAGCAAATGCTCTCTCTGACATACTTTCAGTTAGCTCTTCTGTAATTCTGCTAAAAAGTCCCTTTTCCATCCAAGTCCTCTGCTGTTGATTGCACTGGAGATGTAATTAAATTACTGTTACTGGGACAGAACTAATGAGGTGTGCTCAGGAACAGGAGGAAGAACTGGATTAATAGCATGCTAAGTCTCTCTCTTCTTGTGACTCTAGAGACTTCGCTTTGGCTTCTGAAGAATATTTCTAACATATGTGTGAGAGGGATTCTTTGGAAATGTTTGCTTAAGTGAATAAGAGTTGAGCAGATTTGTTTGCCCTCAGCTCATAGGTTTTCAGGAAACAAATGAGCCAAAAACAGGCAGAAAACTGTATTTAAAAATAAAAATCTAGCAACATACAGTTAATAATGTTTTTGCTTAATTAAGTTGATAATGTCTTAGAATATCTATTTTGTCTATTAAACTATGAGACCTTTTTACACAATCTCTAATGACTTTTCTAAAATTGTTATCTATTAAGGTAACATAACCACCAAGTGTGTGGTCTGAATTGTTATATAATTTTCTCAAAGTTAAAAATGTTAAAGATCATAATGAAGTAATGGATTAAAAAAAAAAGGTCTGATTATTTAGATAACTCTTTATTTAAGTTCTAAAAACAGTCTTGTGGCATTGTTGACTGTAGAGCTCTAAGAACCTCAGTCTTTCACCACCCTGGGTCATTTTCTTCAGTTCTGCAAAGCAGAATTCAGTGATGCATTGTGTTGAAGAATCTGATCTTTAGCTTTTAATCTCAATTTTGTAGTACATACCTAGGGTCAATTTTCATGTTTAGCTCAAAAGACTATTATCTTTTATAGAGAGAAAGTTAAGATATTTCTGTTTAACCAGTTAAATTAAAATATGCTTTAGTCATACTGAATTGATGGTATTTTAATCACTTCTGAGTTCTTGTGGATTGCAATTACATATTCTGCACAGATGAAGGAACAAGATAGGTATAGTATATTACACTTTAGTTGATGAATTCTATACTTACTGTTCCATTAGTTATTCATAGTCCTTTACCTTTTAACAATGAAGCATCCCTGTTTCATTTTTACCACTACCAGTTATTGCCACAACATAATTACAATACTGCATGGTTTATCTGATACCTATATGCTTCATGAACATTGAAAGTGGCAGTGTGTTGATGTTTGATCCAAAGATTTTTAGTTTAACCAGTGTGACATCAGTTTTGGACTCTTATCAATTTTAATCATACATAGCATTCACTGGGCAAGAAATTCCAACATTTAAGTAATATTATTAAAAGTGTATTAAGTGTTACTAAAAAGCTGTTGAAGGCCCATTTCATTGCTACCTAGCTGAAGGTGACTTTGACTTTCCCATTTGCTTTCAAATGTTTCCAGATCCATGTTTCCAGATACTTCTACTCCTTGCCTTTCTTATAAACTAACTGGAGTGTATTTCTGTTGTTCTTTTCTAGATGCATGAGAGAAAATTTGTCTTTTAATACGAGGAAGGAAAAGTTCTCTTGTTTCTTCACTTGCTCATGCTGGTAGGAATAGGCAAGCATTTAGAAGACTAGTTCAGCCATACTGCGTTTGGTCAGATATCACTTCATTTAATAATGAGTCTTTAGGGCTGTAACTACTGAGATGTTTCCAGGGAAGTCTGGAAAACCTGCCTCTACAGCAAGCTGACTGGGTATCTGACTCACTCTTAACATGATCCTGCCAAACCTTTGAAACCAGTGGTGCTGGTAACCACCTTCCCAGCAACCAAGGTTCAATGTGAGTGCAAAGCTTTTGCAATAGCAAAAGTTCATGTTATATAAACTCTGGTAAGGTGGTGTTTTCTAACTTAAAAAGCTCCTATGAGGTGGTGGGATTTTGTGTAGTTAGGGGCTAGGTTTCAGCTTACTGAAGTGCTAGTTTTGGAATAAAAGCCACTTGAATTTTCTCATGTTATATCAGGTTGAGAACAGCTAGCTGGGTGCCAGAGAGAGGTGTCATGTGATTCTGTAGAGGCCATTGCAATCAAGATGCAAGCCTGTAGCAGCACAAATGAGACTGGCAGGGCATTTAAATGATTGCTCAGAGATGAGGAGAAGGAGTGTTTGGTGGCAAACTGATGGGTTGAAGTAATCCAAGCAGTGATGGCCCAACAGCAGGCAAGAACACACATATGAGTTTAATCATGGTAATTTAAACTAACTAAACTAATTAAAATTGTTTCATTTTACCTACCTGCTTCTTCAAATATAACTCTGCTGCCCAGGGCCAGCGGATGCTCTAGTATCTTCTATTGCTGCAGCAGCTGGTATCTGTAAGAGCCTAAGATTTGAGATGTGATTGTCAAGAAATCTTCTAGGGTGTCTGCGCTGGTCTTGAACATCTTAAACATAAACTTGAGGGGACCCTTGGCAGGGCTCTGTACTAACACAGGTCTTGTATGATCAAAAGTGTGAGGACACCATCTTATTAAATATATGCCAGTGAGCACTGCAATAGGAAAGTAGATTAGGATTTAGTATGAAGCAGAATAAGCTATGAAATCAGTCTTAGAAAAGGGAAAAAATGTTAAATTGATAATGTAATGGGAGAAATGGGAGAAAAAAGATCACTGTGGTACTATGTTTTTTGCATCAGAATGATGAAGATGTATCTCCATCTGCCAATTCTATTTTTGAAGAATTTATATTTTTGCTTACATCATGACACTATGTGATTGAAATACAAGCCAGGGACTGGCATTAAGGACACAGCAAGTTACCTGAGGCAGCAGCATTAAAGTTTCTGTATAATTATAAAGCTGGTTAAGCTAGTTCTACCTGTGTTGGTATCCCAGCTTTAGCAGTTACCTGAGTATTCAAGTGGTAAAATACAGGTAACATTGACTTATTTATTTTACCCAAGGGTTTCATTAACATGTGTATTAGTGTTTTTTCTATTATTAAAATCTTTGAAAGTGCTAGCTATACCAGGTACCAAGCCCATACCAGTAATTTTTATTGATCTGACTTAACTAACTCAGCTATTGTAGAAACCACCTCTGTGTGGTTTAAATGCGCTTTTTCAACAACCTGCTCATTCCGTTCTGATGGAAAACTGCAGGTGAGTTTAGAGAATCAAATGACATAATGGTGCCTACCCTTGAAAAATCTTGACAATCTTTTCACTCTACGATCATAGTAATTATAGAGGTGTTGATATATATCAAAGGGCTGATTAGGCTCTCAACCCTAAAACTTTAAAGGAATGACATTTTGTGTCTGCAGTTGAAGTATATTACTGCTTCCCTTATCCTTCTGGCTGATGTATTTTAATTTTGAAGGGCCTTTCTTTCATCCTTTCACATAGAGACGAAATGCACTGCTATAGAAAGGCAGAGGAAAATACTATTTTCATGCTACTAGCAGAGGAATAAAATTGTTTTATAAGAGAATAAAGCTCTCATTTATTTATTTATTTAAATATCAGATAATGAGCAGAAGGTAAAGCAATAAGTCCTACTGTCATCTCATCAAGAACTCTTTATAGCTCTTATATCTACTACTTCAATTTTATCAAATAAAGGAAAATGAAATGCTCTAATCTTCCCCAACAGAAGTAATAACTGCTCTGCCTCAGGACTTTCTCCTACTAGCAAAGCAAGAACACTGCAACACTTGTAGCAGAGGGGCAAGGTGGTTTCCAGAGATTGTAAATGACTTGTCTTTCCTTGGGGTCCTAGGCAAAGATGATCATGGCAGATGAATTTGAAGTAAGCTGAGTACTTTTAGCTGTTATGTAAGTTAGCAAAATGGAAAACTGTTGGCTTTCTCCTGTTCAGGCAAGGTTATTTTCCTGGCGAATGACTGGCTTTCTATGCTAATAATTAAAACACTGAAGTTTCCTGAGAACTTTAGTGGTTTCTTTTTTTGCTAACTGCAGCAATACAGCAATTAAGCAGTAATGTAGTTTCACATGTTTATTAATTTTTCCAATTTTCATAAAATTTAAAAAATGTTAGCTTACAAAGTGAATTGAACTGATTGTTTCTCGTTACCATGGGCTTCAGGCTTTTAAAGTTGGATCTCAGTCTCTCACCTCATTCTTATTCATGAATTGTAAGAGGAAAATAAGGCTTCCTGCCTTTTAAAATCCCAGTTGGTTTTTCAGCTTTGAATGAAGTAGTTGAAATTTGAAATGAAACAAATATTCACTATGCACCTGCGGAATATTCTGTTCCTTTCAAAAGCTGGTTTAGCATTTCAGCATATTTTGGCTCCAGATCCTTTGTCTTTAGCTTCTACTTTTTCAGAAATATGACTTTTCTTTAACACTTCAAATACTACCAAATATTTTTGTGGTTTAAATTAACAGGTCATTGGATTATTTTTTAGTGCAAGATGTGATAATTTTATATCTCATTATAAATGATTTTTTTTAAATAAAATGTTTTTAAATAATCCAACTTCCAAGGACTGGCTGTTTTTCAAATTCTACTTTTTCCATCTGGTCTAGATTCCTGCAGAGATCTGGATATGTGGCCCTCTGAGGAAAAGAAATTTTACAGAAAGTGTAGATATATTTATCCCACTTCTCTGTGAACAGCTTTTTGTGCCACTTCAAAACCAGAGAGTTCTGTGGAGCGATGTATTTTCTCTCTTTAGCCCTGCCATTTATACATGTTATATTTTTGCCCAAGTGTTAAAATAGGACTTACAATTGGAATTACCCTGAAGATGATTTCTGTTTTCAGATTTTCTCTTGCACAGACCTCAGCATACACTGCATTTCTGCTCTGATGCTAAATGATTTGAAACAGACCCCTGTTTCTTTTGAGTTTTTTTTTTTTCTCAATGAATACGTGATCTAGGGCTTGCACACAAATAAAAAGAGCTCTGCCCTACAGTGCAGGGCAGGTGTTGCTGTTTTGTGGCCAAACATAAGGGAAGGTTACTGCTGCAGGGCAGACCTTTGCTAAATACCATGCAGAACTCTGCCTCTCACTGGTGACAAGTGGACTCTAATGTTAGGCATCTTTACAGCCTGTGAGAGAGGGATGACAGGCTTCATTTTCTTGTGCAAAATAACTCCAGCTTCATGTAATCCTTCTTCCTTCCTTCACAGTATATTTTTGAAAGCGTTTTTCTCCCTTGATCCTGAGCATAGAAAAGTCTTTTAAGGTCTGCATTGCTAGGTAGACTTTTTGTATGTTTATGACTTCTATCACATAATTTTTCTTTTAAACTGTGTGCTTATAGAGAGGCAAGCTGGAAAATTGAGTGTTTCTAGAAGGCTGCCTGACAATCAAGGTAATGTCATATTTTCCAGTTAGAATACCAGATCTATGTCGTGTGTGATTTAACCACCAGTTACTGCATGAAGAACAGTGTTCACTTTGTTTATTGGAGGATTACTGAAAATCCTATAATTCATCACTAGTCTGTCAGAAGCAACTTTTGGCTGATTTAGTGCCTCATTCTGAGTTGAAATATACATATTTTACCTTAAACATTGAGTGTTGTGTTTCAAGTCTTACATTCTAGCTTTGTGTAGAACACAAATAGCCTTAGTATACTTTTGTAAAATGGCAAACCTTATTAATGATAGAAAAAGCTTAGAGGCATGTTGCTACTGGGATAAAATGTACTACTTGCTTATTATAAAGCTGTTTTTCAAAAGAAAATAACTTTCAGAAGTATATGGTTATTAAAATGAGTGATGAGGGGCTCTGGCATTTTTAGTACACATGCAGTAGTGTATGTAATATTAGAGATCTGGATTGGTTGATTTAAGGAGAAGAATAAATGCCTGTATTTAACATCCTTTTCTGTACATCAGTCACTAACTCTTGCTAGTGATTATGCGTAGGTCACTGAAATATCAGCTTCCTAAAAAACATACTGTCTGTGCTTGCTCTCTTCTGCCACTTATTTTCATTAGTTAAATGGTATAAGCAAGAAAATGAACATATGTGACTACTGATATAGATGTTTGTTCAGTTATTCTGTCATTTTTTCATACCAGGAGAAGCTCCATTATTCTGAGTATGGGATGATTGAGTTACATATGTATTATTAACTGGACTATATTTATTTGATGCTGAGATACTAGAAAAAGTATTAGGTGAACCGTTTGGCTAATTGTTGCACGTACACATTGTGTTTGCTTATGACAAAGGCAAAGAGATCAGGTCTAAACCATTTGCGGTTTTTACTTTCTCAGCTCTGATGTTCACCTGCTGTATATCTGCTCTCAGAAACAGTAACTGGGTGATGTTTTAGATATGTTTGTTTCCTCACATGTTACTGCCAGAGGGTTGAATTGACTGAATCAGATGGCAAAGGCCACTCTTTCAAAAACTACTGTTTTTGACGTAACTTAACCCGACTAACCACTTCACAAAAAAGGATGTGTTGCATTTTATCACTCTTTCTAGTTAATGATGAATAAAATCTTCAGAAAATGATTATCCATCTGATGCTTACTTCTTCTTGTAGTTAAAAAAATATTTTACTGAATATCTGTCACTCTTGGGTATAAATAAAGCTATTAGTGTTTTCTTTTAAAAATAAATCCATTGCTATTTCTTATGTAGATACAGTCTGTGATAGAAAATAAAGTGAAGCCATGCTTCAAAGCATGAAATGTCCATGTCCTTGGTTGTGTACTTGATGATGTGGATGTGTATGGCATCAACCACATACTTTTTGGCTGGGTCCACTAAACTTTATTTCAAAAGCCACAGATCATTCCCCTCCACTTTTTTTTTTCTTGAATCTTCTAAAGACCTTTCTAAGAGTCCTGGGTTCCTCAAACCCTGATTTCTCTGATCTAAGAGAGTGAGGTTACAGCAGTTTAGGTTACAGCAGCCAGAACTGGATGCTTAGGTGATGTGGTTGAGGGAGATAGATCTGGGGAAATTAGTGAAATGAGTAAATATTTGCTGAGCACTTCATTCACCCGCATGGTTGTTGCTGCCTATCCAGTGGGACCTCTCCATTCTAGCGTCCCCAATCTGCTCTTCCAGCACCAGTATGTCTTGAATTGCCTCCCTCTGTGTGCATACCTCTGCAACCTCTGCATCTGTGCCTTGTCTTCCAGTTTCAGGCAATCCCTGCTTATTTCTTGGCTCTTTCTTCCCTCCTGAAGATCTCTCCAAACCTACCCTTTTTTTTCCTGCCTTTCTTTTAATTCCTCTTCATGTGGAAACACTCCCTCCCCACTTTCTTTTTTGCATTTGGTTGGGTTCACCAGATCAAAGCCGTACATGCTGCTTGGTGGGGACGTGGCATATTAGGCACAAGATGTGCCTTGCTGCTGGCTTGTGCACCCTCCTGGTTCACCAGCAGGCAGGCAGAAAATCCTCCAGCTGTGGATTTGGAGAGCCTTGCTGCAAATGTCATGGCCTTGTTGTAAATGTGGCAAGGCAGGACTTGAACGTTGCGAGCCATGTACGTTTTTGTTCCGCGATGTGTTGATGTGCTTCTTAATTGAGTTTTTTTAATGAAGAAAAAATGAATGACAGAAGGGATCAAAAGAAAAAAACAAAAACAACAACAAAAATCCACCACACCCAACTCTCCTTCAATTACCCAGAATTCACATCATGGTTGTTGTTCACTTCTTTTTTTTTTTTTTTTTTCCTGATCCAATCTGTCCTGAAAAGGATGGGACTGCCAAGCTCATCCTTGCCTTGCTTCGTTTCACGGATCTTCTTTGGTTGCCTCCTTCCCCACTTCCTCCTCCCTGTGTCCTGTCCTCTCCTTTTGCTTCTGCAGCTGCAGCCCCCAAATCATCCCAGGGGCCACTCCCTGGTAAGCGGGTGTTAAAGAGCACTGCTCTCATGTCCTGGCTCGTTAAAGGAAATGGAAATCCCATTGCTCCAAGGTCATAAACACTCACCTGCATGCAGCAGTGTGGTCACTACCACTGTTCTAGTGTGAAATCCTAAACTTCTTTCTTAAGTGGCTTTTGCAGTCTGAGGAGTGAGATGTCCCAGTGTTGTTTTATTAACTTCTTGAACAAATTTTCAGGAAGTTACTTAGAATGTTGCATTTGGTGGTTTCTCTTAAAAGATACGTGCTTAAAAGATGTTGGAAGAAATGAACTGAAGAGAAAAAAATCCATATTAAATTTTAGTATGTGTATATGTACACACAGTATAAACCTATGGACATTACCACTATCTTTGCAGTGTAACATGGACTGTGTGTTGCCTGGACATAGCCCAGGCCTCCTCTTGCCTGCAAAGAGCAATCGACTTTTTTAGACATGCCAGTCTCAAAAGCATGCATTCAAAATAATACAGATTAAAACACATGTGACTTCCATGGGTACACAGGGACTGGGATGATTCTGCGTATTCATGGTGCTCCTCCATTTGAGGACCACCATTCAAAAGTTTCACTTTTGAATTTTTGCAGAATGCAAGCCTTGACTTTAAGCTGAGTTAGAGGGTTGCTTAGGTAATAACTCTTCCATAACACATTTCTCCAGGGCTGCTGTTTACACCGTGTGGGCAAAGTTGTACTTTTTTAAAAATGAAAGGATACTTGAAAATAGAGTTTTTTATATTTGTTTATAGATCTAGAAATGTTAGGATTTAACAGTAAAATAACGACTAGCTTGTTTGAGAGGTAACTTAGTTGACATTGTTTGCATGGTAAAACTGTTGCAAAGCCTTTTTGAGAAAACATATTTTCTTGTTATGACTGTGAAAAATGGAGTCTACTTATTATGGTTGCTGCAACTTGATTTTTCTTCAAATACATAAAATGCATAGCCCATCTCTGCACAAATGCACAGTTCCTAAAACAACCCTGTTACTGTTTAAACAGCTAGTATAAATAATGAACCACTCCATTACCAAGAATATAAATAAATGTAGACAAGTAAGGGTTCTCTAGGGCTGAAAGTTTAGGTTATGCAAAACTTCGACAGCTGTAATTTGTAGGTCCTTGTAGACCGAGGGGTGTGAGTGATGTAAACTCTAGAAAGCGGACATTTAATGTATGTCTATTTTGTAATTTTGCCAAAAGGCAAGATTGCACTGTTATGTTTCTCTTGCTGTGTACAAATTTTGAATTGGGTAACATCTGGCAGGAAAAAATTCCCCAAAATGCATTAAGCTCTGCAGTGCTGTTAACAGAGTACAACTCTGTCTTATGCTGTGAGTGATGAGTCAACATTTTAAGAGAAGTCTACTCATAAACATCTTTTCCCTGGGTGAAACTAAGAAAGGAGAAGAGGAGGGATGCAGCAAATACTCGTGGAAATACATTGCTTCATATGTTACATGTTAAAGTTAACGTTATATTAAAAGCTAGGCGAGGCAGAAATGTGTTTGTAATAAAAGCATAGTCTAAAAAAGTTCACTCTTTCTTGCATGTAGCCAGCTGCAGAGGTAGAAGGATATAAAGGGCTGGGGCTGAGTTCTCTTACCTTTGCTAAAGCAAACGTGCACCTGCAATTGCAGGGGACCTCAGGAAAATGCCTTAATCAGCATCTCAGCAACTTAGTCCATTTTTGTTGAGCACTTAACATTTTAAGGCCTGACTTTAAGTGCATGTATTCAATATTTTCACTAGGGTTAGTGCAAGCCTTCTGGCTGAGTTGCTGCCATGAAGCCGTGAGGAGGGTGAAGAGCTTTCCTTTGGGGAGTGGCCAGTGATAGGACAAGGGGGAATGGGTGTAAGCTTAAGCACAAGAGGTTCCATCTGCAGATGAGGGGGAACTT
>JAUBOD010000663.1:871281-925593 GCA_032353885.1 Nothura maculosa
TGCCTGCTGGAGCGGGAAGGTTGGACTAGATGATCTCTAGAGGTCCCTTCCAACCTTGTAGATTCTGTGATTCTGTGGGGAGAGCGGGAGAGCCTGCGACTGAGCTGAGGTGAAATGTACCCTCAGTTCGGGGAATTTTCAGTGCAAACAGAGAATGCTTCATGCTTTATGGCTTCTGTCCAGAATATTTACAGAAACACTGTAGTCTATACTGTCAGTTAGCCTGAGATTATGACCACACAAGTAATGGTAAACGGACTAGGCTGTATATATTAGCAAAGGAGCTGCAGATTTAAGGCATGGTACTGGAATTTGCTGCATGGTTTCCAACACCAACAGATCTACATTAGCACTCTTTTTTAAAAATTTTTTAACCCCCATAGATTTTTAAAGAAAAAAAAAATAAGAAGCTTATTAGGCCAGCCTGTTCAAGCTTCACTTTTATTTATTTTAACGCAAGGTTAAGCTGCTCTCCTGTTTCTAAACAGATTGTCTGCCTAAGTTTGCAAGCATAGGGGTTTTCACCAAAGTGGTCGCTCCTCTAGGGAAAACAAACAACACGGTGGGTTAAGGAATTTTCTAATAAGTCAGATGGCATCAGGGACTTAGCAACTACTTCAGGATGCCATGTATCAAACACTTAGTGCAGAGGTGCTGTCCCCTTTGATAATCCCTACCCAAGAGCCAAGAGATGCCAGGTCTGTGGCATGCACAGAAGAGTAAGAAATATGCTTACAAATATCTATAAATTAATAATAAATTACATATATTTATATTTTTACCTTAAAATGTGCCCTTTGGGGCTATTTGTAGGCTCCTTAGGGGAAGCTTAGTTGCAAGTGCAGAGGAGTGAGAGAAAGTGCAGAGGAGTGGGCAGAACGCCCACAAATTGGGCTTTCTGCCCACTGCCCTTCGAATTCAATCTGCACTCAGTTCGCAAAGACTGTTTTTTCCATTGTGTTGTCTGGCTCATACCCTCCACCATCTCCCTCGGAAATGTTACCTAATAAGGGCGTGCATGCGGGATTTTGACTATTAAGACTTTCTTAATTATTTATCTTTGGAAAATGGCTAATGGCCTCAGCCATAGCTAAGGGGATACCAGTGCAAACAGGAGACAAAGGTTTTTTTGTCACTGGTTATCTGGATTGAAATCAGCACTTAAAAAAAAAAAAAAAAAGGAAAAGGAAAGAAAAGAAAAAAATGAAAGAAGGACAGAGGTGAGAATGACTACACCAAATTTTAAAGACAAGCTTAAGCCTGAGGTGAATGAGTCTGTGCTGGCTAACATCCCACTCTGCTCTCCAGAAAAAAAAAGAAGAAAGAAAAATAAAGTAACAGAAAAAGCTGTCTTGATTGTAGCAACCATCTATTAAACCACCTATTAAATTACCAAATGCAAATTTAATATCAAAAAGCATATTTTCAAATTCTCATGACTTATGTGACAGCTAATGGGGCTTCTTCTTCTGCCTTGAAGATTTACTTCTGGAGGCCCCTTGTACACCAAAGAATTAATATCCACATTTTTGACACAAACTGACTTGTTTCTGTGCCTGAATTCTGTCCATTTCCCAATTGCACACAATGCTTTACCCTTTAAAAGAATCTCCCATAATTAAAACATCTGAGCATAGTCAGAAAATTGCAGCATTTATTTCTAATACTAAAATTTCTTTTTAAGACCAAGTAATGCTGAATTGAATAATTCCATTCTTATTACTATTGAATTACAGCTTTTACTGCAGACATCCTCCGAGCCAGTCTTAATTTTGGTCAGCTGTATTTATAATAGCCCATGTTCCTGCTGCAGCTTGCCAGTCTGTGATTGTTCTGCAGTTCTTGCTCTTGCTAACATTAGTTAATAGCAATAACCTTAAGCGTTAAGTAACCTTAGCTAATAGCAGCCTTAACCGTCTTTTATTGTACTGTTTGGTTTTACTGTCTATTTTGATCCATATACCTGATTAGGTGCAATTATGTAGTTATCTGACATAACTAATCCGTACTAAACTAGGTGGTGTGTTAATTATAGATGACTGCGGTAGCACCTTCATGTTGGTGATGAGTGCTAGATTCCTCATCTAAAAGGCAAATTATCTATATGCGTGATTAATTATAAATTTATTTAATGTCATCACACTGGAGCTTGGTTAAAAGCACTGTATGAAATCCATTTCTGAAAAGTAAACTGAAAGCAGGGAGATCAGAATGAAATAAAACAGAGCTTATTTTAGCCCCTTGTTCTAAGTAAAGCAACCATGGACTATTGCACAAGTTAAATTTTCACATAAATTACGAGTCCATAAGAATTACTGTTTTATGACTTAGGTCAGGAAGGTCACTTGAAATCTGCTTAAAAGCCTTGTTACAGTAACATAATACACTGTATATGTTGCCTTTTTTGTTTATGGAGTAATTTCATAAAGTCCTGCCAAGCCAAGTGAGTGAAAGTCTGTTGTGCCCTCTGACTTGTGAAAAGTAATTGGTAAAAAAAAAAAAAAAAAAAAAAAAGATAGAGTTGGATTAAGATAAGACAATTCAATCCTTCTGCAACCACTGAAGTTTGAGTTGCTATGCTGTGGTAGTGGAAGGAGTTTCTCAAAACTTACTCTTGCGGTCTGTGAATCTCCTTCTTTCTTATTTTATTTTTACCATTTATGCTGATTAAAGACTCAGTCTGCTCATGTTCTACTCTCAGATTCCTATTAGTAGTTTTGAGCATGTAAGAATTGCAGTGCCAGATACTTCAGATTTCTCTGCATCAGCTGTGAAATTTAGACCTTTTTCCAAGCTTGAGGGGTGAGAGCTTGAACTTTTGTGTGGTTATTTTTGTGAGAGTTTCTTGTGCAGGAGAAATAGAGAATGCATAGATGTGCTACAGCTGATTTTGTTTCCTATATACACAAATGAATTTTGGTTCTGTTCATTTATTTTTCTTTAAATTAATATGGCATGTTTGTGTGTTCAGGTTTACCACTGCTTCCCTCTATTACCACGTTTGGCTTATGTTATGTCAGTGAGCCAAGTATGAGGAGAAAATGGAGTTCCTTTATCTTTCATTATAACCAGGATTTTCTGGCAATGTATGATACAGAATATGTTTTCATATATTTTATTAAACATAACGTACTGTTTTTTTTCCTTTTCTTGAATAACATTCTCTGCCTTTTTTTTTCTGAGTATGAGAGAATAAGTTGCACTGGGGAAAATACACCATTTATTTTTACATTGTGAACTAACTGGAATTAAATAGTCTTAAAATAAGTAACTTTGATGAATTCAGTGAGTATCAGAATAGGCTCTTCTACTGATATTTTTCTTATGACAAGCCCTGCTAGCAAAAATGATTGCTCAGTCATATTGCATAGCCAGAAGATACTAATGGACAGACAGGTAATTGAGCAGAGCACTTAATAAGCTATTATACATCCAGTTCTTACTTTATGAGGCAAGCAGGGTTAGGAATTTCAGATTAATATATACAAAGTGGAATACAGAGACAGAGCAGAAAAGAACAGACTAGCAAAGACTGACAAGGTCGAGGGTAATATATCCATCTGCAGGCTTTCTGGGTCATAGTATTTTAAATATTTGAGAAGCCATTCCAAGAGTAATACAGACTTCTCTGTTTTGTGTTAGATCTTTGACCAGATCTTATCTACGTTCATAGCGCTCGACTGTAAATCACCGACTCTCTTTCATGTTGGCTGCTTTGTAGAAAGGCTTAAGAGGTGCTGAGTAGCAGAACATGCAGAGAGTCTTTTTCCCAGTGCATTCTGAATTTGATGTCTAGCGATAGAAAGTGCAGGCCAACAAATAATCACTCCAGTCTTTTCAAAGGTGCATTTTTTTGCTATGCAAACAGACAGCTAATGTGTTAGGTTACGACTGATTCTTTGAATAGAGTTTCCCAGGCATTTTCCCAAAAGATGCAAATAGCGTACCAGGAAAAGGAACGTCTATGCCTTTCATACCACATTATTGGTTACTTCTCTGTTCCTCTCTCATGAGGATTGGAAAAAATGAGTGTAATTTAACATTGTTATAGGAAGATGCAAACATTCTCACATACACCCAAAGAGTATCCACATCTGGATGTTCACAAAAAGAAATATTGGGAACAACAGTCATTTAAAAAAAAAAAAGATAATTACCTAGAAATTCATGTCTAGAGAAAAAAAAAATCTCTTTTCACAGTTATGAAACAGGTGACTAACGTAATAAACCCTCCTTGTCGCCTGTACCATGATGCATAGTTTTCCTCTTCCTACATTACTAATGGCATTTCTGCGAATGCAAACAAAAGTACCTAGTGGTTGCTAATTTTTAGGGTAGTGTTTTGTGATGCAAATTTTGTTTAGTGGACATGAGGCTGAGCCCTGAAGCAGCCATGAGGTAACTATTTCTAACTCTGTGAAGCCTTGGCAGGTGAAGCTGAAGCGTGACCAGGCATTTTTCATAGGAGGAAGTCTGTCTTTTTGATGCTAGCCTGGTGATAACATTGGTTAATATGAGCAACAAAATGGTCAAACATGGTTTGAGTTTATCTTGGCAGCCCATTATCTAACAGTTTGTCACTGCTTGGCAGGATCTATTTACTCCATGTGTGCTGAGCCACAGTGGCTCCATTTCTGGCCGTTCTCACCCTGATTCAGCTGCTGTGCCAAATGCTGCAAGATGCAGCTTGTATTAACAGTTGTGTGATGGGCTCAGTACCCAACAGATCTGGGGAGACACAGATGTGGTTTTATGTGGTAACAAGGCTGGAAAGATGTGGCTGCACTTCTTTCCAACGCCTGAAGAAACCTACTTACCTCCTTTTTCTGACATCAGTTTCCCAGGAAGGCACTTTAGCTAGATAAATGTCTCAGCTAGATGGATATTAGTAGTAGTGCAGGCGAAACAGGAGCATTTCCAGTTGGAACGGAGCCCGTTAATCTCAGTCAGTCTTTCTTGGGTGCAATAGATGCCAAAGATGAAGGTGCTGTGCCTTGCTGCAATAGGGCACCAAAGATGCTTGCAATGTGTCTGTGTATGTAATGCAAAAGGGGATGCTTTGCTCAAGTTTTGCTACCGGTAGGAGTCTTGGCATGTCTTGTCAGTACCTAAAATCATCTGTTAATGTTATAACGGCTGCTACGCTTGCTGCATATAAAGATATTTCTCTGATTCTGCTTACTTTCCCACTTACTGAAGCTAAAAGCCTGTTTCTGCTCTTTGCTGCCAATGCTGTTGTCAAGCTGTCCATACCTAACATGAAGGAAGGCAACTGCATCTGCACTTGGAACAATTTATTTGGCAATTGATAACGTTTGTTACAAAAAGCTCATGTGTGAGGACATTTGGATTGGCATGGTTGGCTTTTGCTTGCAAAACGTTATGGTAATGTATAACACAAGAAAGTAATACCTGTGCAAATATTTGCTTAAGGATAATGAAAACCACAGCTGTCCATTTTGATTAAGTAAACAGTGGTTGCAAGGGAATGTATCGAGTGTAGAAGTAATGACTGGATCTGCATGGAGCACCTGCTATGTATATTTTGAAGCGTGCAGAGGTAAGAAAACATATTAAAACTGAATACTTATTTTTCCTAATCTTAACTTGCACTGTAAGGAATATTCTTCTCCTTAAAATGCAAACTCTGGCCATTGCCAAAGCCAAAAGAAGTGTGTTGTAAGTCCAAAGTGGTGGGATGTATGGGCAGCGTTCTTGGCAGTTGCTTAGCAGAGCTGCTTTTGGCTGCTCCCTGTGTTTCAAGTGGAAGTTGTCAGTTTTTCATCAGTAAATGTTGCTGATTGCCCATGACTTTCTCCCCTCCTGCATCTGATGATCATTGGCACTGCTCATGGACAGAAAAAAAGCTTATTGGTTTTGTCCTGGTTAAAAACAAGGGTCTCTCACTTGATATGTGGTACTTCGAAGAATTTTAAGTAAGATTGGTTCAATATATGGGCAAGGATTTAGATCATCATTTAGCTCTGTGGGTTAACTCTGCTATCTGAAAGTAGGTTGTACTGTTTCTAGCTTACATTTCACCAAAGCAGAGATTTTGTAATTATGTTTTTGTGGGATTGCAGCTGAACTGACCCACACAATCATCCAAAATGGTGATAGACCTACCAGTGACAATAAACAAAAAGTAGAATAGCTTATGGTGTGTTAAACAGGAGTTTACACATGCAATAATCAGGGATTTCCAGTGGGAAAATGCTACTTTTAAGGTGACTTTGTGTGCTGCACTGCACTTCACATGCCTCTCACTTCCAGGAATCATTGAAATGACAATGTGGCCATGACCTTCAACATTGCTGTTGAGGTTAACTTGTAATAAACTTGCAAGGATTAAGCAGGGTGATAGGAAAGGACACTGATAGCTCATGATATCCCTAGCTGAGTTGGGGGCAAATGCAGCAGTTGAGTGCTTTTGGATGTCATCATGGCATTCACAATGACCACGCTGGCTGCTGATGGTGGGATGGTGAACAGGTTTGTACTTAGCTGCTGGGCTGTCACCCCATGGGAGGCTGTGTAGGTCTGCATCTGGAAGCTCTCTGCCTTGCACCTTAGGGCTCTCCTTTTATTTTTATTTTTGAGGAAAGAGTGAACATCTGATTTGCAGTCTCTTCTTACACAAGGGACGTGTTGCTTGGCTCTGTAAATTAAAAATAAATAAAGAACTGTGTTGAAGAGGTCTTCTTAGGCAGTTGAGTGAGGTTTTCTCTCTTGCAGCAGTCAAGTTGGTTTCAATAGTAGGAGAAAGAACAATGGCAGTTCTTTTTTAGAGTAGACAATATCTTTTTATTTCACGGAATATACTCAATTTTAATCAAAGAAATTATCCAGAGAAGAAAAAGATTTTTCCTATCTTGGCCAGCTGAGCAGCATGTTAGCCAAAGTATCTTGTGCTTTAGATACTCTAAAGTGGAGAGTGTAATAATTAATTCTATTCTGCAGAACTTTAGAAAGAAATATATTTTTAAAGAAACAGTAAGTCTTTTAAAATTTAATTTGAAATAATTTGATTCAGCTCTTCAAGGATTAAAATACAGATCAACTGTTTATTTTCTATAAACCTAAAATCCGCCCCCTTCCCTTCATTTGCCCCTTTTCACACACACACACGCTTGTGAGAATATTTAAGTTGTTGAGGACCAGACAAGAGCTCAGTTTGTGCAATACCTGAATTCAGACTTACTCCCTATACTTGCTCTTTCATCATCAGGGCAAGGTGTACTGTTGTGTGGAAGAGAAAATCCTCCTTTTTTTTGGAACAAATATAGGCCATAAATAATTCTTGGCTAAAGAGGGCTTTTGCTAGAAGATTAAGACTTTGAAGAGATACACCAGGATATATTTTTTCTCTTTTTTTCTTCTTCTTTTTTCTTTGTCTTAAAAATAATTTTGCTGTCTCCCAGAAATGACACTGTTGGGTTTAACTTTATGGCAACTGTTCTTGAGTAAAACTGAGAGCTTAAATAATATTGGCTAATGAACAGCTGCTCCTCTTTGAATATGGTATATGTATGTAGTGCTACATGCAGCAGAGCCTTGTAAAATCAGGTTGTACAGGGCTTGGTGGAGGCAAATCCCAGGAGGGTGATGCTCCAGAGAGACAGGAATGTGCTTTGCTATGGCCAGAAGTGTGCCTTTCTGTCTCCCAGAGGCTTTTCAAAAATTGTGGTGCTAAGTGAAGCTAAGAAGCTAGGCATCTATTTAGCACTTATTGTTTAGGAATGAGTATTGTCATATCCTTGACTCATTTGCTGGCTTTTGTTTCTCAGCCTTGTGATAAACCTCCAAGCTCTCCTTTGCGCATTGAAGTTTTCTGAATTAGTTGGTGTCAGACTTAAGGCTTTCAGCATCATTTGTGCATTTGTCTCCCATGTGCAATATTTTTGTTGTCTTGTTTCTAACACAGGAAAACATTTAAGAGCAGGCTTAGAAATAAGTATATTTTCAAGTGTTCTGCTTGAGTTAAGAGTGTTTTTCTAAACTGAAGTCTTAAAGATTTTAGCCTTAGGCTGGAAGCAGAACTGGTATTTTGGGATTCTGAATTATTTTTCATGGAAAAAAAAAGCATTATGAAAATTGTTTTTTTGTCTCCCATTGATGGAGTGCTACACTCATAAATCATGAGTAAATCATATTTTCAACCTTTTGGTGGGACTGCTTTTGTTTTCACAGCCAGAAGCAGGAAAATAATCAATCACATAATAATGCCACAGGTAATTACCATGTTGCTTGGTGTTCTTTGAGCTACTGCAGGTGCTTTCAGAGCCTTCTTTGGTGGCATTTAAAGGTGGTTTTCCAGCTGAGGTGGTGAAGAGCTTTGGAATGTATATACAATTGCTTTATTATTATTATTTTTAATAATGCATGACCACCAAAAACTGTTAGATCCAGAATCATTTGGACTTTTTTTTCCTTTCATGGTTCATGGCGTTCATATGTTCCTCGACATATTGATTTGCACTATTTAGCAGAGATTCAGCTGTGCAGGAAAGTTGTGCCTGTGGTGGCTTAGTAAACTTAATTCCATTCCTGCTAATTGAGAAATGGCAATTAAATGCCTTTGTGGTTTAAAAAGCCTGAAGCATTTTATGCTGTAAGTACTATAGGTGTTGTTCAAATTTATTAAGCATTCAGAGTAGGTTTACTGGCACAAAATTAGGTTTTAATTTATTTCCAAATGGTGTGTTTATCTTTACCAGGCAACGAGGCGAGTCCTCTGCAGCAGACTGTGGCATTTTTCCCCCATCATGCTGGAGCAGGATTTGACACTGAGGTTGCAGGAAGCGGCATAAACCATCACGGACATCAAAAAGCTGCATCTCAGCTCCTCTCCATCCGGCACCTTACTGCCCTGCTGCTCCTTCCTCAAGTTTATGTGGGCACTCCCCATTCTCTTTTTTCCATAAAATTTTGCTCCGTCTAGAACTTCACTGTGCCAGGAGTGGTGTCAGGGAGCAGAATTCTCCCCTGTGGGCACTGGAGGTAACAAAAGATGAAGGGCTGAGTTTTGCGTAGGAAAGGCTGAGGTGCCCAGTGGTTTTGAAAATCCCAGCAGACATCTGTCTGCATCTTTTGGCACCAAGCACTGGCAGTCTGGCCTGGGGTGACTTGGCCAGCACTTTGCAGATAGAAAGTCCTGAGAGCCAAGAAATAAATTTGGCTCTTCATTGCAGAGCCAATGGCCTCCAAGGCTAGGCAATGGCAGCCTTGGCAAATGGAGGTTGGGCCTACATTTAATGACCTCCATTTTGTATCATAAAATAAAATGGTTGCATTTTATTTTAGCTTTATTAAAATATTAAAATGGCTGCAAGTTGGTTCAATAACTTGTAGTCTACAAGTTATCTCCTGGTGAGCGCTCAAGATGGTAACTTAAAATGATCATCTCATGGTAGAAGCTCTTTCTTTTCCTATTAGTAAATAGCTGTTAATGAGGTTTTGTCTGTGAAGAAAATAAGTGAAATCTGAACAAATTTTTATCTTCAGTTTTGTCTAGCTGGTGAGTCTGGGCTCTTATTTTTAAGTAGGAAATGTGATTTCAAGGAGGAAAAATATAAAGCATATAACAGCTTAGCTCAGAAATGAGAGTTGTATAAATGAAAGGGTAAAGACTGACACTTAAACTGAAAATACAGCTGTGTGGTTAATGCAAAATATGCTTTCACAGTACGAGGCATTGGCATAAGTAAAAGTAGTTGCTGGCACTCTCTTAAGAATCCCTAGTAGTTTTATTTTTTAAAGATTTACTTGATTTTATTCTTTTCATGCTGACTTCATAGTAATTGAAGAGGAGGTGCCTGGTCAATGAGTAGGAGGATAAATTGTACATTTCCAGTATATTCTTTTACTCTTCTAGAGGTTCATTGTAGCTCTGTGAGGAACTAGAGCATCTTTCCTTCTCTGTTGGCTTTATCTGATGGCCGGCTGATACCCTTTTTACAGTGTTTTTAAGTGGTGTAATGCTAGATTTTTAGGGATTTGGTGTATTGAATGAGGACATTCCTGCAGGAGTTTTGTCAGATCCATGTACTAGTTATTTCATGATGCACATGCACTACAACTTTTGCAGTGGAGGTGGACTGCTGTGTCTTGTATCAGCCAGGGAGCGCAAGCATTTGCACTAACAGGGATTAATACAGCATGTAGATTCCCTCTTAATGAATTGACAAAGAGCATCAAGTTACAGGGTTTTGAAGCCCTGCTAAGAAGTGTTTGAGAAGTGAGCTCTCGCGGTTCAGCAAGAACAAGATTTTAGGTATTTCAAATTTTATTTTTATGTAATATAAAGTTCCCTGTCCAAGACAATGAAGGAAGCTCTTTCCCTTGCCACAGCTCCTAAAACTCAGATCTGCCTTGTCCCTTTACGTAGCTCATACCTTTTGCCATAGGATATATTTTCCTTATACTTACTGAAATGAAACCATTTCCATAGAGCTATTAAGTAAAACAGAACAAAATCTAGAGAGAGGAAAAAATACAGTAATGAAACAAGAGATTTGTTTCCATAAGGAATGCTTATAAATTCGTGGATTTCTTTCAGTATAACTGAACCTTGGCTCTTGTAAAATGGTTTCTTGCTTGCATTTTCCATCAACTTTTAGAAGGTTCTATTACTTGCATTTGCTTCTGTTACTTAGTGTTGGTCATTTCTTTACACATTATTTTTTCCCACAGCAGATTTACAAAAGCCAACTCTACATCTGATAGTCTCCTAGTGACGGCTTTTTATTATGATGAATTTAACTGAAAGCCATTTGAAAGTAATTTTTGGATGGAAAGAAATAGTTTAGTGATCTCCATGGTTTCTTCATCTACATGCCCAAGCCCTGCAAATAGTATATTTTGCTCCTGACGGCAAGCAGAGCAATGCTCATTTTTAAGGCTGCACAGCCATCTGAGCAGAGCAGCTGAGATGAAACGCACAGGTAACTCTCCCCTACGCTATTTTTATTTGAAAAAAAAGGCAGTTAAGCAACATGCGCTGCGGCGGTCTCAATCTGGCCCAGCCGTGAAAGGGCCGCACTGATTTTCCTGCTGCTGACTGCACTTTTGTGGGCTCTTGGCCGCCGCGGGTTTGCCGAGTGCTCTCTGCAGCAGCTTGCCAGGGGCAGCAGATGTGGGAGAGCAGCGTTGCCGTGAAAGGGCCCGATTCAGCGAGCAGGGGAGCCGGCTGCCCTGGCCGAGGGGATCGCACCGGCAGCCGCGTCAGCGCTGCACGCACAGTGCACCCTTTGTCTGGCACCCAGAGCCTGGTCCTTAGCAGGAGGGCAGCTCAGCTTTATGAAGAAAAGAACAGAAAAGTAGACTACATTACTCTCAAGAGAGCTGGGAGTGGGTTTTCTTTTTTTTTTTTTTTAATAAAAAAGCCTATTTAAATAAAAAAGCTTTTTTTTAAAAAATAAATAGCCTGAGCTTATTACAGTCATGAGAAATTAAGGCTGTGGCTTACTGTTTCAGTGGTAAAACAGTTTTAGCTCTGGATACAGCACTATGGATCAATGGAAGAACAAAGCAAAATCAGTGGCTTCCCTATGTGTAGCTGAGTGCATTTGTTAGCATTGAGAGATTTATTCTTAAGCTCTAGGAAATAGCATAAAATGGCAGAGAAATGATTGTTTTTTCACAGAATCACAGGAGTAGAAAGGATCTCAAGAAGTCCTGTCTCACTCTGTTAAAAAGAAGAATTGAGGACGACGGTACAAAATCACGGACTGTAGAAG
This sequence comes from Nothura maculosa, assembly GCA_032353885.1. Lineage (NCBI taxonomy): Eukaryota > Metazoa > Chordata > Aves > Tinamiformes > Tinamidae > Nothura > Nothura maculosa. The sequence goes on from JAUBOD010000663.1 coordinate 883,020, forward strand.
GTTGCCTAACAGTTGCCTTGTTGAAGTCCTGCAGAGATGACTTTATTGCCTCTTTGTGCAATCTACACCAATGCTATGTCTTCCATACCATTAGAAAGCTTTTCCTAATACCTAGCAATAAATCTTCTTCACTACAGTGTAAGTCTGTTACGTCTGGTTTTGTCCGCCCTAGAAAATATCATCTGCAGAGACCTATGTATTTGAAGTATGATAGTCTTCAGTCTGTGCTTGATTTTCTCTCCTTGCAGTCTTAGTCTTTCATTTTTTCCTCAGATTGATCACATTTTCTAGACCATCCTCACAGGACTAATTGTAGTCTTTCAGTTTGAATTGTAGTCTTTCATCTGTCTCAAAAGGTGATGTACATAACTGGAAAAAGCACTATAGGCCTCACTGGTGCTGAGTAGATGGGAAGGATGGCTCCTGGATGTATGTCCTTGTCTGTTGTTCGCCTCATTGCAGTAACTTGTGATCGTTGACTCATGCCCAATTCTAATACATGTAAACCAATTCACTTAGCTCTGGGTCAGTTATTACTCATCTCTCAATTTCATTGTCAATGTTAGAAATAAGTTTTATGTTCTTTTTTTTCCAGCTGATGTATCTGTAATTCTCTGGCACTCCTTTCTACTCTTTTTTATAATCAGTAGGGTAGGAACTATTTGTGCAATTTCCAGTGTTTCAGGATCTCATCTGTGCACACCAAGGACTGAAAGACGGTTATTAACATTGCATGACTTTGCATCCGACAGCCCTTAACTACTCTAAATTAATCAAATGCCCTCTGGTTGAATAAACCTGACTCCATTATACACTTTCTGCTTGAGGCCAAGGTCTTTTCTTGTCCCTGATAGCAATTATGCTAACTGGAACCAACGTTTTCTTTAGTGAAGATTAATGCATTTTTCTTATGTGTGTTTAGCCATGAACATTTAGAACTCTGCTTGTCACAATTACCTCTCAAATCCTGAATGATCTCTGAACTCCTAACCATTTCAGAAGGAAAAAAGTGAATTCTTTTAGGATGAATTGCACAGGCCCTGTGAGTTGACACTGTGATCACCTGGGCATTTTACTTTTTGAAAGTGTGAGAGGATGTACCTGTCCTGATGATGTAGGACGTGTGGTTCTGTGTGTGTCATTGATTATCAATGCCGAAAATGCAGCAGTAGGTCTGTCTCCTCTGGTTTCTTTCTCAGGAAAGAAGTCTTCCTATATTCTATCTTAATTGTGCCTTTTTGTTGTTTTTAAGAGAAGAGGATTGACAAAAGCAGAGACAAATATTTATACTCAGATTGATGAAGGATTTGCTATAGTGCTTGTTTTTTTGCTGCAGTTTGCTGTAGTAAGTGAAAGAGATGAAATACTAACTTCCATTTCTATGTCAGAAATACGACATATTCCAAAAGAGAAAGCATTTTGAACGTCAAAATTAACAGTTTGATTTTTCATTTAACTTCAAATAGTTTGCTTTATTGCCCAGAAAAGTTAGGAAATTTGATGCAGGTAAGCACTTCAAAAGAGGAAGTGTTCTCAGCAACGATGTTGTCCTGGACAGCCTTGTCCCTGTGATCATGTGAAAAGCAGGGCATCCCGCAGGTTATGAAATGGCTTAAACGTGGCAACTTCATTGCCTCATGCTGGCAATCTGCACCCAAGCCAAGCTTTGCTTGCTCTGCAGTTCCATGTGCTGTCACAGTGTGCAATGTAAGAGCCTTTGGAGGAGGAACATTGGTTATCTGCTATACCTGATGTAAATGGAGATTGAAAAAGAAATATTCAGAAATAAGCCGTGATGCATTTAAATCTGTGAGCACAGATCATATTCAAACTAAAAACGTGAGAGGAGCAATACTGAAGTAGACTAGAAGTCCATCCAACCCCCCTATCTTGTCTTTAACAGCACTTATTCTTGTTTAAATACAAGAACAGGGCTTATATAGCACTTGTATATCCTTTGAGATTTTTTCATAGTCTCCAACCACTTTTGTTTAACAGTAGATGTTTGTAGGTTGCTGTTGATTTGCAAGTATTGTAGTTTGCTCACATGCACGTTACCTTTTTTTCTCTGGGTATTGTATAACAAAGCTCTTGTTGTCATATATATGCAAAAGATGCAACTACCTCGTGTCTATTTGCATTTGAATCAATTTAATAAACAGTTGAGATAAACAGCAGTTGCTTGTTTGTCAAGACTGACAGACATGGTGGAGAGGAAGCAACAAGGATTGTTATCTCTTGGGCACAGCACCATTGTCTCTCTCATAGGTGGAAAAATGCACTAACTTTGGAATTCAAAAGTGGTAAGACTAGAGAAAATTAGGAGTGGATAGACTCCTCTGAGCAGTTTGTTGACTGCAAGATTCCTAGCTACTGATTAACTCAAAGAAAAATCTTTCTTCAGTTGTAGTAACTTGTTGGTAATCTGATATAGCAGCATTTAAGGTGTGAAAAACTTGTTATTTTTCATGTTGACAATAACTTGATAGAATCTTAAGTTGGAGTTCAGGAACTTCAGGGTTAAAACTGAGAGTTCATAATAAATGTGGCCCAACTGGAATTTTGCAGTTTATACTATAGAAAAAGTAAGTGTTTTCTTCATAAAAAGAAAACAGTTTCGGTGAGAGATCTGTTTTATATTTATAATTTAAAGAATTCACAAAGGATTTTCAGTTTTAACACTGCTTAGTCATCACGACATTGCTGATAGGTGCTGTCTTGTGGTTTGTAATTATCCTTTCTGATAAAGCACATCTGGAGATAAGTGTCCCTGCCAGACATAAACACAGCAAGCTGAAGAATGAATCACACAAAACTCTTGAAACGTTTTTCAAAACAGCAACTGCTTTTGTCTCTTTCCATGTTTAACTGAAAAACTGAAAATCATTAAGAGATATGGGCCTGGGAAGGAGAGAAAGGAGAGGAAAAAAAATCTATGTCCATTTCTCTGAATTTTGAATGCCTTCTCCTGTTTTGAATCCCATAAATGACTGAAGGAATGACTACATGAGGAGAGGAGTAACTAAGGAGAGTTGAGTACATGGCATGAGAGCAAAAGTGGCATTCAGATTGTAGGCAGATTGGAATCTGAACAAAAAGGTTTGGAAGATCTCCAGAGAAGGAGATTTTACAACCTCCTGGGCATCGAGTTACAGGTCTCCTAGCTGTAACAATATGGATTCTTCCACATATGGAGATGGAACTTTCTGTGTTTCAATTTGTACCCATTACCGGCCACAACTGAAAAGAGTTCGGCCCCATCCTCTTTACATTCTCTTCTCAGGTATTTATACATATTGATAAGACCACTTCTCAGTCTTCTCTAGGCTAAACAGGCCTAGCTTGCTTAGTCCAGCTGGGACAAAATTGGTAATGGCAGTTTAAGATACTATTGCTTTTGGCCTATTTCTCGTCTTTCCTTCCCTTTTGCAGAAGCAAATTCCTGCAGCACAAAACCAGGAGTGGTGCCAGATGTTTTCCCATGCCTCAGTTCTTCCAGCTCAAAGGAGCATGTCTCTGTCTGTAGGGAGTTCACAACTCATGTGATACTAGTACTGTGGGGGTGGTAGCCTCGAGCAGTGGCAGAAGGGAAAGATGGACTCGCGACAATGTGGCAGTAATATCATAGGATAATTTCAGACCCCATGCGCAGCAGAGATGTCTCTGCTTCCAGTGTTTCACTTGGTAAACTTTGAGGCAAACTGTGTAAGCTTTCTATTCTCAAATAATGATCAAATATGTAATAGAGAAAAAAATGTAACAGACTCAGTTCTTCTCTTCTTCAGTACTTAAATCTCTTTTGACTATGTCACTGCTGTGACATAGAGCCAGAATGTTGCTGTGGGTGTTATTTACACTGAGGAAAGGGGATTGGGCACTGGAGGATGAGTGAGAACCTTTGATCTGGTTCCAGTTTACACTCTTGGCAAAGCACTACCTACAGCGAGCTTCAGATTTGTCACTTGGGATGCTGACAACCTTAGATTTGCGTGCTGCATCCTGGCAATATGCTGAAGCAAGCAGAGACTTGGATGTGTAAATCCTGGCATCTGCACTCACAGGCAATTGCCCCTGCAGGACATCAAGTACAGGTTTCTGAGGATACAAAAATAAAGGCAATGTCATCTGAGAACTTCTTTTAATAAAAGCAAGCCTGTAATCTTATCTGACTTATAAATTCAGCTCTATTGCTTATAGAGTGGTATTTCTAACAGGAGGAAAGACCAGGAAAACTCAAGAGTTTTTAATTAGTCAAGGGTCCATAAGACCTTCAATAGAAAGGGACCTTGTAAATGTTCTTTGTGGGAACTGTGATCTAGCAATCCCTTTTTTTTTTTTCAGTTTGTGCTGAGGTATTTTAGATAGAATTAGGGAGGACAAGAAAAAATATTAACTTTACCACCGTTAGGAATACTTGAGTGGTAGTGCTGAGTTCAGGATAGTTCAGTTTCTGGAAAAGTGATAAAATCAACAGAAACAGTAAATTATTAAGCTTTCTCTTATGGGAGATGTTTAGAAATGTGTTACAGCATAGGATAAGAAATCCAGCAGAGGTGATGAGTCTAACCTGTGAAAATAAAATTTGAATTACCGCCATGTCATTTCAAAAGCAGATTTATGGCCTCATGTACTTGAAATGATCAAGAAGGTTCTGGTACCGCTTAGGTTGTTGTCCCTCCTTCAGGAAATTTTTGAGTTCTTTGTAAAACTGTGTGGGTTTTATTTAGGTGAGGACTGGAGTGTATTTTTTAACGTTGTGCATCAGGCATAAATTGTTTTAAATAATTGAATTTCAGGAAAGTTTTCTAATCTCCAGTGGATAAATGCTGGTCTACATTTTAGTGGTTGTTTCCTGTGTGCTGCTATGGGACCAGAGTTTGGACCGAATTCTGTTAAATTCCACCACCTTAATTCTATTAAAGAGTAAAAAGACCTAACACCTAAATTCAACCTTTTTTTCCCCCTCTTTCCAGGTGAAATGGAAATTCCAGATTCAAATGAACCTCTAGGTCAAGTGGATGGACTCGAGAGACCAATTCCCACTCCAAAAGGTAAAATTATCCGTAATTCCAATATCTTTTATTTTAAACATACTTTAGAAAGCACCAGCAAAATCCTCTTGCTATATGCATTTACTTAATTTACCTGTTAAATAAATGCCTGTGAGAAAGGTAGCTGCACACAACTTCATAACTTATCTCTAAGCAGGGATATGTACAGATTTCAGGAGTCTATAAAAATTACTTTCTAAACATAATTTCAAGGCTTATGCTGAGGCATTAGATAATTGATCAGATACTTCAATATGACCTGTCAGGTGCCTGCCATGAAAAGAATTTAAATTTTTGAAGTATCCCATTTGTTGTCTATGTATAAATCTTAAGAGTGGTTATCTCTGAATTTCTTTAATTAAGTCTAATGCATAACAATGTAAGAGTACTGACTTTTTAAGTAACTCTGAGTGCTAGTGATTTTTTTAAAGTAGAATGTGATAGGAAAAGAATTGATAACTTTTTGTTTAATGTAATTTATGTTGTTATTTGTCACACTTGAACCATAGATCATTTTTTCCATTCTTGGTTCTGAAAGTTTTCTCATTAACAAATGTGCATCTTTAGTGCTAACTGTAATTCCACTTAAGTGGTATGTCTTCCTAAAGTAGATCTGTTTCAGTGTTTTACCTAATAAACACAAGCAAGACAGAAGAAATGCAAGATAAGTTTTCAGCTTTCTTATTTATAATGCAGATTTTTCTTGGTATTGATTCACAGCTACAGTAAAATCAACCTTTATAATTATCAAAAATTTTGACAATTTTGTTAGCACTAAGAATTTGACTTGTTTTATGCCTTATCATTAACACTCTCAGCAAAAGGGGAACATTCTGAAGTCTAAAAATGTCTGTGATACTTGCCAAACTTTATTTCTCTTTCAGAAGAACCTAACATCTTGAGAAGATTTTGTAGTGTAGTTGCTGTTCTCATAGCACCCTGTATAAAGAAGTCCTTTTCTTACCGTACATCAGTTTAAAGCTAGTTAGACCTTAGTTATATTTATAGGGAGATTGTTCAGAAATATTCATTAGTTTTCTGTTACCTTCTATTCTAAGAAGATAGAAAAAAATAGCATGTATACAAAGTAAAAATTCCATGTTTATTTTTGCATAGAGCTAGATTCCTAGGGATCATCAGTAAGGGATATTGCCTCCCTACCATGTGAGAGGAGGCTCAGAGTACTCCTTTTCCCAACCCCCTTTCCATTCCTGAAACTTGCAGATTATATTAAACTGCAGTCTTGAGTTATGGGATTATATTTAAATAACACAGTTTATCCTGTCAGCAGCATTGCAGGCTATAGCTGTTTTATCCACTCCTCACTCCACATTAGTACCCACTACTTTTGATGGCAGAGGGTCCACATTTAATCTTTAACTGTGTCCGATAGGCTTGTTTACTTGGCATGGTAGTCCCATTCTGCTCTTTTGTTATGTCTGGACTTTTAGGACTGCAGACATGAAAGAACATCATTTTTTATGTGAAATTGCTTGGTTAAATTCTTGCCCAGAAAGGAGTTGCAGTTATTTCCTCTTTTTGTGCAGAGCCACAGGCAATACCTGTCTGAGGAAGTAATTAATCACATCTCAAACATTTCTACATCATAAGGATTTTGTATTTCCTTCAGAAAAAGAGAGACCCTTGTTCTTATATGACTCACTGCAACAGAATCACTTGTTCATTTGCAGCAGTTTAGAAATGGGCTGGCTAATGTAGAAATGGGCTCATTTTGCTCCTCATTTTGCTCCTTTTGTGGCTACAGAATTCTTCAAGTAAGCAAAAATTCTTTGGTTCATATTTTTAGTTTCTTTGGTTTGAACCTTAGCACACGTGTTTCTGTATCCTACCACAATTGCATGCAGCTTTTGTTTTGAGAATCGTTGCACATTCCTGTTTTGGGCTTCATGTGTGCCATGAGACCCTTAGAAAGAGTCTTACAGCTTCTCACATCACATCATCCTACTTTCCTCTCTTGAGGAAAATTTAGTTGGTTTAATTTGCTTTTGATTTCTTCCTTTTCTCCTCGATGGCAGAATTAATGCAAAATGAGTTTGAAAATAATATGAAGTAAGTCTAAATAGCACCAAAAGTTAGATTCATTTTAGAAGACGTGAATCTAAAGATCAACATCTCATCCAAATCCTCCAGAAATCTTGAAAAATGATTGTATTTCTAAAGAACTAGTAAGACTAAGGAAGATATTATTAATCATATACCTTTTTAAAAAATGCACATCTCTTACTTTAAATGAAGCTCCCCTTCTAAGCTTGATGGGATAGGACCATGACTTTGCTAGAGTGATGGAGGAGTATTTACTTTTCCTCATTTCCTTTAAGGGAGCACTTGAAATACTGGAAAAAGTCTGCCTGTGAGCTCAATTTCCCTAGGAACACAGAGAAAGGAGCTTTTATTGTAGAACAACTCAGGTTTACTGGATAAAATGTTGAAAAAATAGAGAATTTGGAAACAAATCTCCTCTCACATACCTGTGTTTTGTTTGTTTTTTGAGGCAATGAGTATTGCTGGTGTGTGCAGTGTTAAATAGAAGATCAGAGAAGAGTTCACTGCTCACAGTTTCATACTATTAAAATATGCCTAGAGAAGACATTAAGGGTACAGATTCTTCATACACACATGGATGAGCTTCCAGTAAAATCTGTCTGGTGGCAGAGATGTTGGAGCCTTCATGGTTAAAGAAGTGCATGAGTAAAGGCAACGTGTAGCAGCTGAGACAAGAGTGAGGTGAGATATTCTGGATGACTTGCTGATTCCAGCCTTCAATCTTCAGTGTGCGGCTTCTTCACTAGTCAGTCCAGAACTTCAGCTCGCTTAAAAGGCACTGTCTTTTCTTATTTTGATTGAATCAAGTCATTGATCTTTTGTTCAATGTACTTTTTTTTTCTTTTCAGTTTTGAGGTTTTTTTTCTTAGTTAAGAAAAACACATACGGTAAAATTCACTAATGATTGCATTGTATTAGTTGCTTTGATTTGAAGTGAGGTTACATGTCAGGAATTGTTTTTGTTCCATAGTAAGGTAGAGACCTTTCATCTGCACAGCTGGTGACAGTGACTCCCCAACTGCAACATACTACCTAGTAAACCTAACAAACTGGGCTAATTAGGATGCTCATTCCCATAAATATCGGAAAATATATTGTACAAAAGTAAAATCTCTTCTTTTGAGAAGAGAGACCTCACTGTCTATCCTGGTTTTGGCGATTTTGGGGGACCATGTTCAGATTGTAGCAATGTTTCAGTAGTATTTCTACTTTCCTGAATTGGCTGTATTTTTTTCCCAAATCACATCTGAAGTGCTCAGCTGCTTGTTTAAGTGCATATGATCCAAATTGCTTTATTTTACATGCTTGTGACTGCATTTCTATACATTGAGATCACACATAATATGGAACACTGAGTGCAAATAATGTGATTAAATTATGCTGTAAAGGTATCACTTCATCTGGAAACGCTATGTAGCAGTATGTAGTTCCATGCCGTTTCCTTCACTGTTCAAATGTGTTTTGGGAGGTCTGCCAGCTTCCTTTCCATCTGCTAACCTGGCTCCAATATGTTGCTGCCGATTGCTCCTCTTCATGTAGTGGTTAAATACAGAGGAAGAGAGGTGAAGGCTTCGGGATGGTGCCAAGGAAGAGGCTCTGTATTACAGTTTGGGGCCTGGAACATCTTTCTTCCTCCCTTATTAGGATGGCATCTCTCAGTGTTTTCCCAGATAAGGCTTATTTGTGGAAGGGGTTACTTTACTCCAGGCAGCAGCTAAAGTGTGATTATTTGACACGCCTCCTGCTTTTGTACTGCCAGCATTATTGCTGTACTCTCTAGGAATAATGTAAATAAATTCAGTAACTTGTACCTTTATTTCCTCTTGCAATTACATTTGATTACTTTAAACAACCTCGAACTCAGTGGCCTGCTTTGATATTCTTTATATTCTATCTGTCTCTTGTCTGATTATTTCATACTTGCTACTCCATCTGTAAGAAGACAATACTTGCACTGGTTAAGTCTAATATTCATATGTTAACATTATGCCATTCTGTAGGTTATAAAATATTTTTAGTCTGTGTAGGATTATTTTATGTATTTATTAACAACAACAAAGAAGGCCTATTATAGGAAATAATTATTCAATCTTTTCTTGATTTTTATTTCTTGATTTACTCTAAAATATTTTCCAAAAAGAAAATCTTTTCTTATTGGAAAATGAATTTTCTTTAATTTGAAAAAATGCCTTTATTGAAGTTTGTCGCTTGAAAAAACTGCAATGAGACATCTCATGTTCTTTTATTTATATCTGAGAATATGAAAAAGGATGATTGAAAGGCAAAAAAAGTAAAACACAACAGGAAAGGAGAAAAAAAAAAGATCCAGCAAAGAAGCTGAAAGAGTGCAAATACCACATTGCTTTTTAAACCAACATAAGTTTTATTTTTTAATGAATTTGAACATTGTATCAAAACTCTTGGAAAGTTTCAATAGAAGATTTTTAAAATGTGCTAAATCATATGCAGTTATGCAGACAGAAAGTACTTCCTTCTTTATAAGGAATTGAATTTAAAATTCTAACATTTAAAGATCAGTGCTGGAAGTTGTGATGTCTTCTAAAATCTTGAATCAGATGCATTTATAGAATTATTCTGATTCTTTGACTTAAAATTATTCAAATAGAGCTTACCTAGAAAGATATGTTCTAAAAGATGGTAATTTCTACTGCTTTTTCCTCTCAAAAAGCTTTGTTTTTTTCATGTAACCAGAAATTTAATACTCATATTTTCCATCTTTTTCTCAGAAATTAGACATTTTCTATGTTTCCCTTACACAATACAGGAAGAAAAGGGAATCAACTGTTCTGCGAAAAGGCACTATTATTTCATTCCACTAGCCGAGTCAGAATATGGGAAGACATGTAATTTGGAATAGTAACCTACAAATTTACCATTTGGACCATGTGTAAATTTGGCAAGTCACTTAAGCACTCCTTGGTTTAATTTTTGTGTTTGGAAAATAATTTTGGTAGTATTTTCCCATCTCTAGAGACTCTAACATTCATGTATCATTTAGAAGTTTCTAGGTAAAAAAGAGAGTTACATATTTTTAACAAGTGCTATGAATAGATTCAAGACAATCACCTTGAAGTTGTTTTCAAAATTAATAATGCATCATTATTTTTAAAATACAGGCAAAAAAGAACAAAAAGAAGGATAGAAATCAAAACTCAAAGCAAGATCAGATATACCAGAATTAATTTGATTCAACATAGCTAAAGAGATTTTTTAAAAAAATCTGTGCTTAGTAAAGAGAGTTTATACTTAAAATTTGGATTTCTAAGTACCTGAATACTTTGCATAAAACTACAAAAAATAATGTTCATGAAGTGACACAGTGACAGTTGTCCTTTATGTTTTTAGTTTAATACCTGTAATTGTGCATATGACAGTAACTCAACATTCTTATCGCTTGTGGGAAAACTTATCTTTTATATTCTTGCCAAAACATACAAAATTGCCCTTTTACTCTTAATCTGAATTTGCTATGGGATTCTGTTTGATATGTTTATATAAAATTTATTCTATTTAAAACAAGAAGAACTGGCAACCTAACAAAGACTTTTCAAAGTATGAAAGAATTTCGCCAACATTAATGTCAGTATTTCCCTGAACTACTTTATTCTTAGTGTACATTACAGTATCATACTATAACATATAGATTAAGTCGTATTATTTTTTCATAACATCTTGACAGAACGGTTTTTACTTTGTTCAAGCGAAGCAAATGATTGGTATCATTTGTGAATTAAGTTGGAAACCATAACAAAAAAGAAATTTAGAGTACTTCTGCCCACAGCAAATGCAGAAATATCCATAAGAGGGCTTTTCCCTTTGAAATATTTAAGCATGCAGATGTCCAAGCCAAAGACCACTGAAGACAAAGGAAGTGTTTTCCCTCATTTTAAGAGGCTGTGAAATAAATTATTGAAAATGGTCTATAATAATAATAGTTGTTATGTAATGGAGATGACTGATGTCTGTTATATTCAGATTAAAACCAAAACCTATTTGACTATCCATATTTCAAAAAAGTATAATTGCATGTTTATAAGTATGATTTGCATGTTTAGTAATTCTCTTTAAATACAATAAGCCCAGACCATTTTCAAGAGAATACTTATTCTATGTTTCATAGATATCACAATATTAAACAGACAAATAAATCTGTTCCATTTTTTTTTTAAACACAGTTATTTGGTACAAAATAATGGACTTGAATAGAATACAAGTTATGGTATTTTAATGCTTCAGTTTTCCCTATATCTGGCCAAATGAGTATTTATAAAGAGAAAGCCAGATTCATCGCAAACGTTTAGTTTGCATGTTGTTGGGTTTTGCAGAGGTACCCAGGTCAGTGTAGGAAATGGCTTGTTTTTACCCCAAATCATTGCCTCCAGCTTCAATCCGCACAATATTTGTGGCATGCCATGAATCATAAAAAGCAACTAGTCGTTATCACCACAAATTAAACAGGGAAAAACATTCTTCAGTCTACAAGTTGAATTTTCCACTTTGTTTGAAAGATTTGCAATTATGGGTTATCTAAAGTGGACTCCAAATAACAGGGCAGCTTAACACAAGGCTGGGCACTCTGTTGCACAATTACTTCAGATTTAGTAAGTATATAAACACCAGGCTTAGGTAGCGTTTCATGACAGAAAATGAAAGTCCCAAATGAAGCCTATGCAGTTTGGATCTTTGGCCCAAGTAGTGGATTGGTATCGAGTCACACCAATGTTTCTGCACTTCTTTGCTGAGCTTTGAAGAAAAAGCATGTGCTTCAGAGTTCAGCAGGTTAAAATATTTATTACTCGATTTGTAATAACAGGGTAATTTAAAACACTGCTTAAAATGCCTGCAAAATTGGCAGGAGGAATAATGAACAAAAGCCAAATTCTGACCTGCAGGAAATGGATACAGTTACACTGACTCCAGGGAAAGTGCATCTAATCACACTGGGGCTGCATTTGACAATAAATCTCTGGCATTGGTTTCTGTGATAATAGTTTTGTTCTAGTTATTAACAGGATCTGATTCATAAATTCATGCAAAATATTTTGGATCGTTTCAAAGCTATGGGCCAAATTACTTCCTATGGTAACTCTGGTTTAATTGGAATAACAGTGAGGCTTAACCTGGGGTTTGATCTTGAATTAATGACATTCCTTGGTCTTAATAAGTGAATTTAATAGCTATTTTCAGCTGTCTTCCTCTTCTCTTCCTAGTCCTATTCTGTGGCTCAGCTGTGGCTCAGCTGCACCATTTGAGAATAAGCTTCAGATTATAAAATAATGACAAAATGAATTTATTTTTAATGAGGAATTGCAGATGAAACAGTCAAGGAAACCCTTTTTCTACTTTGACAGAGAATGGATTGTGCTTCATTAAAGAAATACTAATATGTGTAAATTGTTAGTTTAATTAAGTAAGCTTTAGTTTTTTCTACTGCTTCTGTACTACAAGGTATGACACCAATTTTTATGCCACCTATAAGAATGCCATCTTATTAAAGCATTACATTTCAAAATATAGTTGAGCCTTTTTTTTTTAAATCCAGGTGTTTAAGAGCTTTAAAAAAATAGATCTTTTGTGTTTTGTCAAAGTTTTAAATTGCCCCAAAGGTCTGGAGGCTAAGAAGATGGAACATTGAAGTGAAGTTAGATACAGATGATTGTATCATTTTATAAGAAAAGAGAACAACAAAATATTTTTCCTGTAAATTTGCTGTGTCATGTAGATATCTTGCAAGTTTTTTGGTTTTGCTTCATTTTTCATGTTCATAGTAAATTGACATTTACCTGCATTTAATTTGCATACTGTGTATCAAAGCAAGGTTTCTTTTGAAGGGCCATTTCTAGACAGCAGGTAGTACCCAATAAGACCCAGAGTTCCAGCAAAAGGTTATTTTCACAGGTCACTTTATTTTGTTGATTCTTCTACCCTTTGCTCACCTCTCCAGTGCTGTATCTAGCCATTACGGGGGAGATGATTCCATGGTCTTGTCATATAGATCAAGGCAGAGCATCCATTTTCTCCAGGTATTTTGGTACTTGGACAGAAAACACTGACCATTACATTTCTTTTGCTGGATTCCTACACAGTAAAATACTATTTACTGTACAATTGCCAAATTGATGGAACATGGCATATATGGACGTGCATCAAAGACTTACCACTTGTTTTGGTAGTATTTTGCATTTTTGGATCCAATTGACATAAAAATGTAGTGTAATGTATACTACAGTTAATGCTGTATGCCTGGTTAGTGTAAATTCATGCAAGCAAACCTGAGAGCATGACAGCTGGATGCTATTCTTACTTGTTTTGACTATCTCATTATTATTTCAATAGAACTACATGCTTTCAAACTTTCAACATCTGATGAGAGTCAGTTGCAAGACTTCTAACACCAAATTAAATTTAATGACAAAATTGATAAAAATTCTGATTGCCAGCTCTTTTACAGTGTTCTTCCATTTGTTATTCATTTTTTACCCCTTGAGATCAGCCATGCAGCCTGCATATTTTTTTTGACAAGCCTTTAGCTTTCAACAACTCACCAATTAGTAGCTTTTGGCTCCCATTTATAAAATTAAAACCCATGAAACTTGACTACTTAATGTCTATACAGACCTTTCTTTGTCCAGTTTAGCACTGCTTTAACACTTTATGTAAAATACAACAGCTTACAGTCGAGGATACAGATGTATCAACTTATACAATTAAGACGTTTTGTCCTTAAATACGTATATAAACTGCAAACTCAACTTGAAGGACAAACCTGAAGTTTTTCTCACTGGATGGCTATCAGACAAAGCAAATCAATAATGTCTGAAAACACCTTTTGCAATTTTAAGGATTTGTTGGATAAGGGCTGTGTAAGAAGATTAATGCAAAATTACAATGATATAAACTATACCATGTTGCTATTTCTCTTTCCTGTTTCTATTTCTGCAGCACAACCTTTTTCCCAAAAGGCTTACAAAATAACTAAAAAATATTTCTGTTGCTCTAGAATAGATGCCTGTAAAGGCAGTCAGAATTGTAAACAGTTTTATATTTCATAATGTGTATTGACTTGACTTGAAGTAAACCTGATGTCAATCGTGAAAGAAAAATTGGAGCATGATGCTATCCTAGATCTAGGAGAGCAAACTGCCTTTCTTTGGAATGTATGTTTGAAAGAAAACATTTCTGACACCAAGATCCGCTCATAAAGATGTGCCTCCAGGCAGCACCTTCTCCAAGCCCAGCTGAAGTCTGCTCTTTTCTGACCTTGTGCCCTTCCAGGTTACTTTCTGACCTTTTTGGAGCCGGTAAACAATATCACTGTGATCCAGGGGCAAACTGCAATCCTTCACTGCAAGGTAGCAGGCAATCCCCTGCCGAATGTCCGATGGCTAAAAAATGATGCTCCGTTGGTCCAGGAGCCGAGGCGGATCATCATAAGGAAAACGGATTATGGCTCCCGTCTGCGAATCCAGGACCTTGACACCACTGACACAGGGTACTACCAGTGTGTGGCTTCCAATGGGATGAAGACCATAACAGCAACAGGAGTTTTGTTTGTAAGGCTCGGTGAGTTTCCAGCTCTTTTAATCGGTCTACTTGCTTGATAGACTGGAAATTAGTTTTCACAGTGGCACAAGAAGAAATGAATTTAATGCTTTTTTAAAAAAGAAAGAAAAGGAAAAAGAAAAAAATCTTAGTGTGAAAGGAAATGAATAAAGCCACTGCCAGGGGCCTCTCTCCTGGTGCACGGCTTCTTGCTTGAACTCAATACCCATTTACTGCTAATAAAAAGAAGTAAATACAGATGGAATGGTCTGTAAATACATAGTGCAGAAAAAAAAATACAAAGAAGTGCTAGGAAAAAAATCCAAAAAGGTAACATTTCATTGCTGAGTAGATTTGTTCTCCTGCTGGCTTGCTTTCTAGGCTGCCCTTCGGAGCTTTTCAAGAAGTACCTATAGTGTTTTGGAGCCTTGATCATTCAAGCTTGAAGACAGACTTTAGTTTATTTTGTTTGCAATTGTTTCTGAAGTGATGGAGTAAAAAATTAAGAGATATTTTCAAGGATTTCTGTTAATTTTGTGATAATAGAGTTAAGCTCTCAGTTTATTTTGTGGTGATTCATTAAGTGTGGAGTACCATATCTTAGTGCTGTTATGGCAGAGGTTAAGGGCATGCTATTGCCATACCATAAACTCCAATAGTAAAGCTCATATGGATTTAATAGCGCTTAGTACAAGGTAAGTGTCAAGACAGCATGTTGTCAGGATACACATTGTTTTTCTAATGACCTTTTTGTCATAGAGGAGGTGTTGTCTAACAAAGATTAAATCCATTCCAATTGCTGCCTGAACAGCCAGGAGTTGCTATGATTTTTATTTGAGGCTTCAAAAATAGCAATATGCAATTATGTGCTGGAAGCCAGAGACTTTTGTTTGAATCTTAAGGCCAGCCTTCCTAAATTCCAGCCTCCCTTAAAAAAATCATTTTCCTTGATTGCTATTGACATTTTTTTATGCTGCTGCCCTTGAGTCAAACCTGTCAACAGCTCTTATTTGTTTTGTGTTTGCAGGTCCAACGAACAGCCCAAATCACAACCTGCAGTAAGTACTTTTTGGAAGTTACTTAATGAACTCAAACCGATTTTGTTCTGTAGGAATTTAATTTGTAAACACAGTACACACTGTCTGTGACCACAATATGTTTGCTAAAAATGTTTGATTTGATTGAAAACTCTCAGAATGGCCCAAGCCATTTCAGACAAAGATGGCATTATATTACAGTGGGTTTTGGTTTGATAGAAATTTCTTGAGCAACTTGTGCTTGCATATTTCATATTTTAGAGAAGGAAAATACCACAAAGTTGTCTTGTTTGAATAGTAATCATTTGCAGCACAAATATGAGCTGGATGAGTGTTTGAAAAACAACAAGCCAAATGCTTAGGTTGCTGTGGTTTTAAATTTACCTATGTCATATTATTATAACCGGAAAGGTCAGATAAAATGAGACAGGGATCCTGGTTTTGAGTGGTCAGTGGCATTTTGGTGGTAACTTGGTGATTTTGTTTGGTTGTTTTGGTTCGCACACTGATCCAGTTACAATGATGAAAATAGATTGATCCAGTTCCTCATCATTGCTTGATATGTTAGCGTTAATTTAAATGCCATGTATCATATAATTTCTTGAGACAAATTCTGCAGCGACTTAACAGAATGAGGAGTGGTACCTGGGTCTCTGGTATATGTTCATTGTTTAAAAATAGCTTTCATGTTGGAGGAATCAAAAATAAGAGAGAAAAATTTTATAAAGGCATGTGGATGTTTTTCTGAACTATCCTATTGATCGCTGTTTGTAAACACTGAAGCAATTCTTATTGGCTTGAAAGAGAACAGAATTAGGCCAGTGAATATTTATTAAAAAATACTACTCAGAAATCTCACCTACTTTGAAACCTTAAATGCTTTAGATAACTGCAGAATGGTGACTCTGGGTCACTAATCTGTCCATCTCATATGTACTTCATGCAGTAGTTTGATATATATAAAAAGTCATATCACATGGCATACATTCCCGTATTTTTATATGCACCTGTAAATAAATTTAAAGGATTTTAATTTTTTTAATATATTTTTCTTAAAAACAATTGCTAAGTGCTGGGTATTTAAAAACCACTGTTTGTGTGACCACATACAAAAAAGTAACTATTTTTGTAACCACGGACATCCCTTTTAATGGTCTTACAGCACTTTAAAAAAACTGTTACTGATCCATTCAAAAAGAAGTCAGATATCGGAAAGCTGTCTGTTTTTTAACAAGATCAGAAAGTGGAAACTGGTGTAAGAGGAAGCAAATTAAAATATACACAGTGCACATTTGGCTGCATCTCAGAGCAGACAGCCTTCAAATGCAATAGAGTAGTTAGTAAGTTGTGAGCACACGGCAGCAGGTTGGCAAGTGTAGTCACTGAGTGTCTAGTCCCATTGATTCACTTTATGTTACTGAGTGAAGAATTCGTCTTCTTTCTCTTGGTTTCCTTGGAAAATAAACATTTCCCAACCTTTTCAGATGCTCCAAGTATTACTGTATTAATATTTATAAATACAGTCTAATATTTATACACTGTAAATAATTGTATTTACAAATACTACAAAATCTAAATATTTATACATTATGAATAATGTATAACTTTAAAATAAATTCCAATTAATAAAGAAGAAATTTATTTCTTTATTGCATACACTTAGAAACAGGAAGTGAATTAAATCTTTAGAGCGATCTTTATTCCTAGCTTTTTTTAGCTTTTGCTGGACAACGCATCCTTTATATTTTTGAAAGTATAGGTTAAAATAAAGAAAAAAAGAACTAGAAAGATTCCTATGAAATTTAAATGTGGGGAAAAAATGATGCACATATCATTTGGATCTGAAGCTGGTTTGGAATAGTCACATGTTTAAGACTCTGTTGTGCAACTTGTATCAGTAGTGTAACTGGAGGCAATGGAAAGCTGTGCTGTGATTTTTTTTTTTTGGAACTGCTATTAAAAGATGAAATGAATAATACCTTCACTATGAGAGACTGAAAGGAAATCTGAAACTTGAGAAAAACATACTCAGGTCTGAGTTCTAGTGAGGAGTCCTCCAGGATTTAGAATATCAAGATGTCAAGTATTATGGAACCTTCCACCACTTTTTATCTCTACTCCTCTTACAATTTTCTTGCTTATTCATACTTATCAGGGTTTGGTCTGCCTTTCCTAAATTCCTATCCTTTCTTCTCATGCTCTTGCATTTTTACTCTTTTCATGCCTCACAGTTGTTGTTTCCACCCTCCTCTGCTCCTGCCCAAGCTTGCCACAACCTACTGTGGCAGTGGAGGCTTGTTTTGTTTTATGCTTTTTTACTGAATATTTTGTATTAAACACTGCAGGTCAAAATGTAAGCTTGAAAAGAGGTCTGTAGATTCTAGGGGTAGCAGGAGCAGAGGGACAGTTGGGAACAAAGGGCTCTTTCTCTACAGAGCCGCACGCCGAGCCACCCCAGTGCCGTTTCTCTTGGCATTAATGCTTCCCAAAAGATATGCTCCAGTGCAAGCACTGAAACCTGAAACAACTGCATCTTAGCTTTAAACTATAGCTAATGAATTATTAAGGGATAAGAAATCTTTGCCTATATAGATACCATCTCACAAGGCATTTTTATGTAGTCCATGTGTTCAGCTGTGAGTTTCTCAGGAGTCATGTAGCAATTAAGGATTGATGTAGTTCAAATGCCGTAGTTCAATTCACCAATGCAGAAAAAGGGCCCTGACTTTCAGATAGTGAGACTAGGACATTAAAAAAGTAAAATCTTAAAAGTAAAAACTTAAAGCCAAGTACATAGTTTTAAACTGGGATGCACTTGGTGGGAATTGTCTTTTTTTGTGAAGGTAAGCATGTGTAGAAATCTCTACAGGTTTTTCTATTAAAATGGAAAAATACAAACCAATCTAAATTACTTTGGTTATCCAAGTATTAAAATCACTAAAAGCATTAAAAGCTAATGCAAATTGATTTACAAAGGAAAGAAAATTAAAACACAATCACAAAACTAGACATTGCTAGCAAGTTGAATTCTTCTTCTCACTGCTTAACAGTTAATAGTTAGCTTAACCGTTTGTGTCATTAACATTCCAATATTGCCTTTCTAAAGAAGGTGACAAGCTGGCCATTCAAAAACATATAAAAGTGTACAAATAAAGTAACAGAGAAGTGAATATCAGAGAACAGTATTTTAGCATAAATTTATATTTATGGTATAGAGGGGCAGACACAGCTGCTTTTCCTTCCAAAAGTACTGTTCCTGCAAGATGATTTTATTCTAAAAGATTAAATGTTCCCTACTCTAATTTATTTTGCTCTTGAATTGAACTGTACGGTTGAATCCCCCTCCCTTTATGCAGCTTCCTGATTGCAAGTGTTGGCTGGCATTCTCATTAAAACTGTGAAACTGTGATGAGGCCACCTTGAAAGGTGCTTGAGTTGGAAGACATGTCAATGTTTCCTGCCCTAGAGCTTGTGGAAAATCTGGTGAGGCTTTTAGGATGAGTGAGGCAAGCTAGCAGAGCCAACAGAAGTTGTTTCAAAACAAGACCTTGCAAAGTGCAGCTAAAGAGAAGCTACTCTGTTACAGTGGTGTCCGTTTCCTCTGATGGACCTTTCTGCTGTCTGCTAGGATGGATACTTGGAGGTGAATGTCTCCATCCAGAGTCCTGTGCCGGGGAACTTGGCTATTTAAGAAAGGATAAGGGTCAGCTATGAGAAATCCTTGTGTTATCAAGCCCCGACTAATACCTGTTTTGGGTTAAGTCACTAATATCAGTAAGCTGCATCCTTAGCAGAAGAAATAGGTGGGAAGAAACACTTTTGTCACAGCAGAAGTCACTGCTGCTTTGGGTAGGAATTTTTGTTTTGTCAGCCATTCAGAATGAATCTACATTCTCCATCCCTTGGCTTATTCAGGTAGTTTGGGGTGGCAGTAGCTGTTTTAAAATTCACTCCATTGGATAAAAGTAATGAAAGGACTGGAAATTAATAAAAGCAGTTCTTTCAAATGGAGCAATGCCTTTAAAAAAATAGTAGGCTCTGCGAGTTAAAAACCCCATGAGGAACCCCTAGAGTGACTCAGGCAATCTAGGGTGCATTGGCCCATCACTATCATCACATGGCCAAAGGATTCTCTCTTCTGAGCTCAATGGTGGCCTTGCACACAACATGGCAGGTGCTTCTATGGCCCTGTGATGGGGACAAGTACTTTTCATTAAATGACAGATGTCCATGTAGTTGTAAACTGGAGCAGAGGCAACAGGGCCCTTGCAAAGAGGAAACAAGAATGGATCATCTGAGCACTTCACCCCAAAGCTCCCTTTCTTCTCACATCTGAGAAACTTCCAAGAAAAAAGCAGTAACTGGAAGAAAACACTAAAATATTTTTGTGAGCTAGATCTGGCTGCAAAGGTGAACGTACCCAACATTGCATTAAAATCAGCATTCATTGCGTTAAAATCAGCCTTGCCTTCGATCATGAGCACAAATCATGTTTTTCCTTGTCCTTGGGTAGTATAATGCTCTTTTCTAGTTTCAGCCCAGTTCAGCCACTGGGCCATCAGCTGATAATGTTTTCAGGATTATACAAAGGTCTCTTAAAATTCACAGGCACAAATATTTTAAACTCAGAGTAGCAAAATTGTGCCAATTCAGAAGGCCATTCTTTCTATTCAGAAAGTTCCTGCTGCAAAACTACCTGTTCACTGTTTGTTTCATCAAACCATTCCTTTGGCTGAGCTGACTGTATTTGAAGCAGATGTATTTTTTTCTAAGATATCTCTGGTAACGTTTTTTAGTTATAGAATAAGCGCATGCTTTGTACTATGCTTTCTAGCCTTAGTCAAGGAAGAAAAAGTATTTTGTGAAAAAAATACTGGACTGATATTTTGGGGATCTGAATGCAATTTCTGGCTATGCTTCTGTTTCCGTGTGTGATTGTGCAAGCTATTTAAACTTTGTTTCTCCATTTTTTTCTCATAAAGGGAAATAGTCAGTCTCTGGAATCTCTGTTCACTTGGTATGGGATCAAATCATTTATAAACATTTAATATACCTTCTCTACCTGTAATTCCTTGTAAGAGCAAGGAATGCTCTGTTTTACAAATGAAGAGCTGAGGCTGAACTGGTCTGTGTTAAATAGCATGTGTTTGCCTTGCAAATTTCCTGACTTCCTAACAATCCAATTGGGGATCTGTCTGGAATTTCGGCAATTCCCTCCTAGCCTGCATGTCTTGGTTTTGCAGATTATCCCCCCAGCAAGGCACTAGGGTGGAGGGGAGCCTGGTACAGGACCTAGCGTTGGCATCCAAAATCTCAGAGCTGCCTCCCTGGCCCTTGGATTTTAATAACAAGTTGTTCAGGCTGATATTGGAAATTTGCAGAGGAAAGAGGGAACAGAAACCAAGGTTTGCTTGGTGCGGCACTGAACCAGTCATTGCATTTCATTTTTCATACTGTTCTTCTACCTAATCTATTTTGAGAATGTAATTTTGGGATACTGTCTTTTCCTGTGGCTCTGTATCACCCAGGGTAGTAGTAGAGCTGATGCATGCACTGTGTTGCTAATAATGTATGTCACTGAAAATCTGGGATATGTAGAACCATAGAGCATACTTGGAAGAAGCAGTAACCTCTGTCTTATTATAAAAACCAAGAGAGAAAAGAAAGAAATGCGTAGATGCAAGTGTTTCTATTTTTGCAGTTTGTTATCTTGCAATGCTATTGCGAGTGGTGCTCTTTTCTTTTTCTTTTAAAGGAATGAAAGATGAAAGGAAGAAAGCTAATGGGGAATATTGGGAAAAGATTATGGTCATTGTCATGCTTATTAATCCATATTGTCCAGACCTCAAAAAAAAAAAAATGGGATGCTAGACATATATGTAAAACATGACTAAAAATAGGCCTCCAGAAAAGCTTTACCTTCTCCATGCTACCTGCCAAATATACCTTCTGTATAATATTAGTTAAACTAATTCAGGGCTAAATGTAGCCCTTATTTTTTTCCCAGCTGGCAGGCAAGCATATCAGTGAAGGCACAAGGTGCAGTTCTGAGATGTGCAACATACATCCAGGGGCCAAATGCAACTCTAAATTTTGCCCGGTTGACACATTCTCCAAGCAGTGAGTCCAAGCTGCAGGTGCTCATGTTTGAACAGCTCGGAGTAGCAATTGGCATTAATCCACTCAAGAAGTTGCAAGCAAAACAAGGCATTTGTTGTTCCTTTTAAAGCTATATGTAAATTGATATTCAAAAGAGTAATAGCCCTTAGTCCTTTGGCAAGCAGCTATTGCAGCTGTTGGACATCCCTGATGTAAGCAGCAATTTTGAGTTTGTTTTGATTTTACTTCCTCCCTCTCTGCCTCCCCTTCCCTTCTTTGCTCCACAGCTTAAATGGCTTTCAAAGTATTTATTGTATGTCCTACAAAAGGACATTTATATGTCCCTGTGACTTCCTGTCATCATTTGATGCCACATTGAGTTTCATTAGAGTTCCTTAGGATGCTGAATAGCCTTTGAGTACATAGAAGCAAAGGGTGAATATTGTAGTTAGGCACAAAGGTAAAGGGACACTACTCTCCTGAAAAGGGAGTAATTTCAAAAAAATGAGTTGAGGTTGTAACACAGCCACAAATTATCCTTTCAATTTTTATGACTTTATAGATCATTTTTCTTTACTCTTATAATATTATCCTCTACTTCAGTTGGAATAATCACGTAAAAATATAAATGCAGCTTATTTACTATGCCTAAGAAAAAGCGAAAAAGATTTCCAATGTTTTTTTTTCAATCTCTTTCCACAAGATTTCCCGTCTTTTTCTAGAGGTGGTATAGAAATCCAAACATTAAATTTAAACATGCCTTCAAAACAACATAGCATTAAGAGTACAAATAGAAGGTATTGTTAAGAAAAAAAGTGAAAAAAAAATAGTAAGGAAATCTATTTTAAATTGATTTTGCTCTCAAGCCTAAAATATGAGATGCTTGAGGTAATTTTTCTCTAAAAATGATTAGCAAGAAGCATGTCTCATCTATAGTCTCTCATGTTCTGCAGCAGTATCTTTGAGTTGCATCCGGTTTGTCATGAGGATAATATGAAAGAGACAAAGGATTAACTTACATGAGACCTATAATTGTATTGCAAAATATTCGATATATGATGGAAATTTTGATAGAGCACATATATACACATGTCTACGCATCTTGCATACTTACTAGCATGTGCACACAGTATTTTCCCCAAGTTTTTTTCAAGAAGTTTGTCTTGCCAGTTAGAAAGAACTATAATTTCCTCCAAGCTGGAAAATCAGTCTCAGTTTAGTTATTCCTCTGTGATACACAGACTGCATATGGTCCTAATATTTTCATCTAGCTTAGTTGTGCAAATTAGCTTGAAAAGCTCCAAATACCATCAGAGTAATTTCATGCTGTAAAACATTGAGCGGAGGTGCAAAAGAAATACATGTGATGTTGTTTCAAAGAGTGTTCCCCCAGAATAAGCAAGGCTGTGTCAGCAGTGAACAGTGTAAAAAGATTTTGTTTACTGCAGCAATAAATCTCGTATGCTTTCAACAAGTGTGGTGCAGACCATCTTTCTATTTTCTCTTGTAATAGATCCCTGTTTCTTACATTACAGAGACACATATTCATAACCATTAGATCTGGTAAACTGCATGGGGATCTGAAATTGAGATCAAAAGCATTCTTGGGAGTATTCTATCTTAACGAAGTCCGCATACCAGAGCTATTTTCTGAATCTGAGTGGCAGAACTTCAGACAGGGTGCAATAGTCATTCACAGCCCACTCGCTGTTGGTAGCTGGAAAGTAGCGTGTTTATTCTGCATTTGCTAATTAATGTAAACAAGGACTATAATGTTTTAATGTATGTTTTTCTTTCACCAGTAGTTTAGATAGAGACTGAAATGGAAACATACTGCAAGATTTTTCAAGGGGTGATTCACTATTGCTCTGAACTTCCCAATTTTCAAATGCTAGGAACTAAATGCTAAACGTGCTAAACCTAGGAGCAACATTTGCTTTCCTAATTAGTTTACTAAGTATTTGATTTGATTAATGAAGAGAATATTAACTTTAAGCATGATTAGATTGATTTGTGGAGCTGCCATGCTGGTACAATTGCTACTTACTACCTATCAAGCTAATAATGTTTGCATAGCATCGTGTGTATGTGTGTCATCTGAAAACAAATTACAGCTGTGATTTTCAGTGGAGTGTTTTCCTTTCCTGAGGTATAGTGCTATATCATCTGTTAGATTTTAGGATTGCCTAAATGGACGATTTAGCCACTAATTAATTCTGCAAAGAAGAAGGAGGAAGAGAAGCCTTTAGAAACAAGGTGTTTACACTCCAAAAGAAGCTTTTGAGTGAAAAGGAAGAGAAGCCAGAAAAAATTTGTCATTTGGGATGACGTGAGCTGTGCGTGGGTGCAGAGCACCCCCCTCCAGCTGTTTGGGGTGCCCCAGCAAAGGGCAGCTGATGAGCCCTGACCTCTGCTCATCTGCTGACTATTGCTACCCAGGTAGGAAGCAGCTGAGTTTTCCAATTTGGAAAAAAACCAACGATCTCATTATGTGGAATTATGAGGACCTACCGCATTTATTTTGTGAGCATTTTCCTCCACTGCAGTACCTAGAGCTTGTGGCTGGAGTCTTGGGAAGCATGCGGAGCTGCCAGCCTCCATAGAGAAGGTTGGGCCCTGCTAGGGACCAACTCAGTAGAGGAGATGTCCATATCTCATTTGCTGTCAGGAAGGAACACCAACACCCAGAAATAGTAGGTTTTGCCCCACTTCCTGAGGAACTTGTGAGCAGCCTCTCTTGCACATCACCATCCTTGTATGATCAGTCCAGGCCCACAAGAGCGAACTGTTCTCCAAAGATCCCTTCTACATGAAGCTTTGCAGACACATGTTTTTGGCACCCGCATCAAGGTGCTGAAGGTTAAAACTGGTACTGGTAGTAGGCTGAGCACCCTGGGAGAGCAGACTTGGAAACGGATGACCAGGCAGGATAGTGGTGCCCAGCAGGGTCTATGCCTGCATCACTTTCTGCATTTAAAAAAGAATTAGTTTTGGACTGTAGAAAATTGCAGATCAAACTGGGAATTATTCTGAAACCATATCTCTGCAATGCTGTTGTATTCAGTAGTTCATATGATAGCTGTGTTAAATAGGAGAGAAATTAACAAGTTGCTGAGAGGCTTTACATTGTTCTTTAGATATTTTTAAGTCATTTACTCTGAGATTTTCTGATAAGTGAGATATGCTTTTTTTTTCCCTAAGATTGGAGAGAAATTCAGAGAAACTGACATTTTAACATTTTATGACTTAAAATAGTTTATAGTTTTAATAAAAATGTTCTGGTAAGCACTTTGAAGAGGAGTGCTTGCATGTACATAACTACATAACTACATAAGCTTGAACTTTGATGCTATGATAATTTCTGGCTTTATTACAAAGGAATCTATGCTATCAGACATAATCTCTGTTTAGTTGAAATAGCAAAGCCACCTTTTTATGTGTTTTTATTTAAAAAGAAGAAAGGAGGAAAAAATCATAACAGCATGATTTCTATCATTTTTGATTTGCTCAAATACTTTCAGAGAGAAACATCTCTGTAGCGCTATAGTCACCTATAGCTTTTTAATTTATGGAACAATTTTGAACATGGCTCTTATCCATTTTGTGCAAAATTGCTTGGACTTTCTGGCCTCAAACATTACTTTATTTACTATCATTTGAGAGAGCTTGGAAGTGCTTCTTCCAAAGGATTTATTTTGTTTTGCTTTGCTATTTATCTTTCTTCTTGGTAACCTCTTGCTTGTTGTATTTATAAAATTGGCTCTTTATTATCAAGCCTACTTTCCCCTTGAGATCATATTCCTCCTGCTTTCCTCTGCCATTTGAGATTACATGGACAGATTTTAATCTACAAATTGAGGCTATAACACTTGTATGTATAATATGTTTTGCACGAACTGAAGGTAAGCAGAAAACTTGTATTTGTACACAGAATTTTCCCTGCCTTGGCATAAATCACAGGCGATGAGGGGCTGCCTGGAGTTACCAAAATGTCCAAGCTGTCCTTCCCTGGTGGCCTTGCTGCTTCCATGTTCAGTGCCCGTCTTGTCCAGCTCCTTCACTAATGTGTCTGGTTGATGCATTTTTGACTGGTCCACACTGAGGCCCTGGCTCTTCTGAACCCTTTCCAGAGCAGAGCTGCAGGTGCTCGTTATGGTGATTGGCATGAGAAAGGAGGACAAATGTGATGATTTTTTGCTTCGCCTCTACTATTCAAGAGCATATATGTATTGCGCTAGAAATAGACTGATATCAGAGATGCACTAGGAGGCTCATTGGGCTGCCCTTCTTCCTTAGAAGTGCCAAAAGGAGGACATTTAATAGACACAAAAATGGAAAACACAAAGACGGAAAATTTGACATAACGTTTGCCATAAAAACAAAGAAAAAAATGGAGTGAGACTGGGTGGAAAGGGAGACTCAACCTTTTTTTGTGATGCACCAAAGCCTGGAATGTGTCCAGATTAGTGGCCTCTCTAAAACATAGTTATCTAGTGACCCCAGTTGTGATGAAGATGTGTCCTGGAAAAATATCTGATATTCAGCACAACTGATAGACAAGCTTCCTTGAGCCTGATCGTCATGTCTTAAGGTTTCATTTCCTGCATGTTCACAGCACTGCAATAGAAGGAGAAGCTAGAAAAAGGCAATTTCAGTAAATGAGAAGAAAGTGTTTGTAGATAAAAGTAACATTATATCATCTTCAAGTTTGAAGTTAATGGTAATTCCAAGGAATCTGTCAGGGGGATGGCTGGTAATTCCTCCAGAGATTAGACGCTGTCCCTTGTATAAATTTAGGATGCCCAAATGCAGTTGGGCTTCTTTCATCTTCATGTTGCCTAATCTCAATTTCACTCTATTTCAAATGACAAAATCCTTTATCTTCTGTCTGCTAAAAAAACTTCATTGTACAGGAGTGATTTAATTAAATTGATATATCAAAAGCCAGACTTTTCCCTCTCTCTGAGTAACATGATAGTGACTAATGGGTGAAACAGCACTTACTAACTTGTATTTCTGTAGGACTACTGTGGTTATTTTACCTAAGTAACTATAGGAAAGGTAATAATTCTGGCACAGGGCTGATGTAGAGTGATTCTGTGAAAGAAGTGAAGATGATAACATCTACTGTGAGTTTTATCTGCTTAAAAGGTTGAAAGTTGCATCCTGATTTGGTCTTCAAAACACTGCAGTGGTAATCAGTTATAGAAGTGAAGCAACAGTCTAAAAATAAGGTTGGCTGTGCATCTCTGGTTGGCAAATAACTCATTTTCTCTAACTTCTCTTAAGCACCAAGTCCATTTGCAGTTGTGTTTTTCATATAGTCAATAAATTGCTTTGCCTGTTACAGGTTTGACGTCTCAACTACTATATCCAAAATTAACAAATTTGTGATAACTGTTGTTTTAATTAGCATAATAAAAAATAATCGCTATTTTCTACTGATGTTAGACATCAGATATGGAGTTCCAGTTAACTGTTTTTCAATGAACTTGCACATAAGTATTCAAATGATGTTCAATGCCAATTTTTAGGGCTTCTCTTAAGAGATATGTTTATTTCAAATGAAAAACAGCCAAACAAGTGCTGCTTGTCTAATACTTATACACATTCTGTGTTAGCAATAAGGTGATTTTACTTATTCGGAACTGCTGTTACACTTTGTGAGCATCTGGCAGCAAAAGTCACGGGCCATCTCCACAGTGAGTGTAAATTTGTCACAGGTCCATTTATTTCCACTGAGCTATGGCTAATTATACAAATTCCTTTGCCTGCTAGTTTTCGCCTTATCAAGACTAGATTCCTTTTTTTTTTTCCTAATATTATCACATTCCTGTAGTGAACAGAAAAACTTCTACGTCTGTCTTCTGCTTTATAGAAGTCCCTGAGGCCTTAACTATTTCCCCCGCTATTTCTAGCATGCCAGTAGGTTTGATGTTTGGGCACTGGCGAAGATGTGCAAACAGATGGTTTTATGTGCAGGAAAGGTGGGTCATTTACAGCCAAACCTTTGGTCAGAGAGTTTGACTGGCAGCTGAGGAGTATTTTGTGTTGTTTTTGAATGACTTGCAAAACACCTGACATTGGGGCAACCTTTCTCAGTGCAGCAATAGTTTGGGTGATGCTGCTCAGTAAAAATCCTGTTCCTTCCCTCCATCAGTTTTTTGTAACCCGATCTGTTGCCTCAAAAGTCGGTAGTAAAGCTCTGTTTGTCTGCTTGGGGTGATGCAACAGAAAAAGCAATTTTATCGCCTCTTGCCATGTGTCAGCAATGACTGCCTTAAAAGGTGATTCTCTTGACATATTTTAATTCATAGTAAAACAGGAAATGGAGTGAAAAGATATTGTTTTATTTGTTATTCTCACTTAAAGGTAAATAAGTGTAAATTAGATCTCCCAAAAAAGGGAAATTAGATTTTTTTATCCTGCAGGCTATATAGGCTGTAAGAGACAAATTGCACATAAGAATTTTTGTACAATAACCTAATACAGATTCACTGTTTTTGATTGGAGGTAAACTTGATAGAACTGATTGCTGCAGTAGAAAAGAAGTTTCTCTTCTTCCTAGATCTTCCCTGTGACCTGTTTCTGAGAGAGGGAGCAAATATAATGTGTCATGAAATCCTTTTAGCCATGGAAAAGTGATCCCCATGTGTGTTATGTTAGTTCCCTGGCACTAGGATAGGATATACGTCAAGAGTAAAGGGAACAAATTACCAGGGCAGTTGTGCCAGCTTTTATCAGTTCCTGGATTGAAATCCAATACATATATATGCATATGTATGTGTGTATATGCATATATTTTAAAGATATATTCTTATTAAAGAGAGAAATGACTGAACTTTCTTTTGGTGCTCTGTAGCACATAGTTAGCATGATTTGCCTCTCTTGGACCAAGTATAATTCCTTTATTCTTTTATTTCTATGTATTGCAGTTCATTTAACCTGTTGCTTCTTATTTATGGAGTAGCTGCACACTGAGTTAAGTAAACTTGGAATCTGAAATATGCTGCCTGTCCTTTCCCCTCTGGTCTGATTACTGTTGATTATAATCTTCCTCTTTAAACGGCTTCTGCCATAAAAATTCTCCAGCCAGAACTATCAGAAACTGTAGGACTTTCCCAGGAGGTCAGTGTTCAATTTTACAAATTCCCTTTTTCTCCACCCATAACAAGTAGGATGGTATTTTTTTTCACCCTTTCCTTAGCCTGTTTAACTGTGAGTTAACCTTACATTGCTTAATTGTGAGGTTTTTGTGCACCTTTCATTGTTTTGCCCACTTGCAGAAAACATAAATGGATTTTTAGTATCCTCTCTCAGAAGTTAATTTTTTTTTCTTTTTAATTCTAAGCTATTTGCTATCTGGGCAAGGTGGAAAAAAAAGAGTCAAAATTGCAATTTTGGTATCTGTGGTGAGAAAATTCATATATCATTTTAACAGCAATTGGAAGTTTGTTCATGGGAAAATGCTGTAAGAGGAACAATTTTCTACTAACTTTTCAAAAACTCAGCTGTGGAATATTCTAATACATAAATTAGTTTAATATAATTTACTTTGGTAGGGTATGAGTTAAAGTTTCTTCCCTCTGAATAACTTGAAAGTTTATTTTTGTAATGTATTAAAAAAATTGTCCTCAAAATATGATTCTAAATATTTATTTATTTTCTCCTAGAGTCTATTGGTAGGACATTTTAAAGCAGATTTTAAAAAACCTAACTTGTCTTGAAAAGGATTCAAATCCTTTTCATTTAGTTT
The DNA here is from genome assembly GCA_032353885.1 of Nothura maculosa. Lineage (NCBI taxonomy): Eukaryota > Metazoa > Chordata > Aves > Tinamiformes > Tinamidae > Nothura > Nothura maculosa. The sequence continues at coordinate 912,590 of JAUBOD010000663.1, forward strand.
TATCTCACTATTTGGGTTCAAAACGAGAATGTGGAATACAGTAGTGGATATTCAGAAAATATATGATCTCTGGACTTCCTGAATGTAAAGAACCTGTTTACAAAAAAAAATCATTTTGCATATAGATTAATGAAACCACAAGATTTGTTATGCACTTATGAATCTCTGACATCTCTTCTCAGGTACTTACTTTCAGGATTTTCTTGAATAGGTGCAAAAAGCATCTATTAATTGCTTTTCCCAACTGTTGTTTTATTTACTGTATGTTGTTTATTCTCCCCATTTCTAGCACTTCTGCTCCAAGATGGATTTCTACTACTTAATTTTCAATGTTGGTTTTTTAGAGGGTTTTCATAATTTTTACAAAGAAACATTGAGAACTTCTTGTGGTGGAGTCCGAATTAGTCTCCCAATTGCAGGCCTTGGTCCTTGTGAGGGACTTCAGTTACCCTGATGTCTGCTGGGATAATCACACACCCAGGAACAGACAGTCAAGAGGTTTCTGCAAAACATTGCAGAGCTAACAAAGGGATGGGCAATTCTAGGTCTGATACTCACAAAGAGAGATTGTTTAGTGGGAAATGTGAGTGCTGGGAGCAGTCTTGGCCACGGTGACCAGGAGATGTTGGAATTCAGAATCCTGCATGGAGGAAGCTGGGCAAGAAGTAGGCTTGCAGTCCTGGACTTCAAGGACCTCTTCAGGATGCTCTTTGGAGGAATCCCTTGGGTCAGGGTCCCAGAAGGAAAGGGGGTCCAGGTGAGCTGACTAATATTCAAGCACCACTTCATTCAAACTGAGGGTTGGTGCATTCCTACAAGAAGGAAGTCAAGTCATGCAAGGAGGGCATGAAAGCTGTATGGATGAGCAAGGAGTTGCTGGGCAAACTTAATGAGAAAAAGAGCATGTGAAAGAAGGGGCAGACTGCATGGGAAGAATATAGGTGCATTTTCAGAGAATGCAGGGATGCAACGAGGAAGGCCAAGGCGCATCTGGAATTAGAGTTAGTGAGGGATGTCAGGGACAACAGGAAGGGCTTCTATAAATATGTCAGCAGCAAAAGGAAGACGAGGGAAAATTTTAGCCCTCTGCTGAATGGGGAGGGTGCGTAGTGATGGAGGATGCAATGTGATGAGAAGAATTACTAAGTACCTTCTTTGCTTCTGTCTTCACTGTTAAAACCAGTCCCCATATACTACAGAACCCAGAAATAAGAGAGAAAACCAGGAGAGGAGAACTTTCTGCTGGTCAAGGAGGATTGGATTAGGGATCACCTAGGCAAACTGGCCACACATAAATCTATGGGCCCAAATGGGATGTACCCAAGAGTGCTGAAGGAACTGGGGGAGATTATTGCTCTGCCGCTTTCATTATTTTCGAGAAGTCATGGAGAGCAAGGGAGGTGCCCGAGGACTGGAAGAGAGCCAACATCACTCCAGTTTCAAAAAGGGCAAGAGGGAGGAGCCTGGCAACTACAGACCAGTCAGCCTCACCTCTGTCCCTAGGAAGGTGATGGAGCAGCTCATCCTAGAGACCATCTTTAGGCATGTGAAGTTGAAGGAGGTGACCAGGAGTAGTCAGCATGGATTCACCAAGGTCCAGCGGAGAGCGACCAAGATGATTAAGGGACTGGAGCATCTCTCATATGGGGAAGGACTGTGCCTGTTTTCCCTGGAAACGAGGCAGTTGAGAGGGTATCTTATCAACATGTACAAATATTTGAGGGGAGAACGTAGGGAGGAAGGGACCAAACTTCACCAGTGACAGGAAAAGAGAGTAATGGGTACAAGTTGAAACATGGGAAGTTCCATCTCCACGTGAAGAACTTCTTTCCTGTGCAGGTGACAGAGCCCTGGCACAGGCTGCCCAGGGAGGTTGTGGAGTCTCCTTCTCTGGAGGTCTTCAAAACCCACCCGGATGCCGCCCTGTGCCCTCTGCTCTGGGTGTCCCTACTGGAGCAGAGGGGTTGGAGTAGATGATCCCTACAGGTCCCTTCCAAACTTAACCATTCTGTGATTCTGTTAATCTATAGTGTTGGACTCCTGTTTAAATACTGACACTAAATTAAATAAAGAGTGAAGAACATGAATTCCTTATTACACTGCAACACAGGCTCTCAGTCTGCACCATATGTCAAAAAAATCAGTTGTTATTCAATTTCTGAGTACTCAAAGTTGCAAAGCTCATCTTTATAGATGACATATCACTTCTGTCATCAGGCAAATTGTTGTAACGTATGGCAGGTTTTTCTTTTAAACTAAATTCCATGGGATACAATCAGAAATAAGATATCTTAATGGCAAACAAAGATTTTGTTACTCTCCACTATTTTAAAATTTTGTTTCATGAGCTCTCATGTCGCAGGGCTAAGGTTTTTAACTCTTGTGTGTCTGTGAATTTTCAGTACTGAACTGGGTGCTGCCACCCAGTTTTTATCTTCTTTCTTAATAGGTTTGGAATGGGTACATTATCTGTTCCAATAGATCTGCTCTCACTGTGTCTTTAAGGAGAGAAAATGTATACTGAAAGCTCTTGTTTGACTTACTGTTATGTGTTTCGCAATATGATTTTAGTAGAGAATAGACTTCCACAGTTGCTTCCTATTTATTACCACTTTTTTGTTTCATATGCCCTCCAGTCTGTTCCACTGTGACAGTTGCATACAATAGATTGTATTACATAGATATCATATATTATGCCCATATGTATTCTGTCACCATTTCAGATTTTCCGTTAAGAATAGCCCCTTTGTTTTCTAGGTATTTTCCTTCATAGTCTTTTGTTCAGTGTTCTTTGTGTCACATGTGAAATTAAAATAATGCCTACCCAGAATAGGAGGAAGTTGTGTTCAGGATATTTTTTTAAGGATAATAGAACTTCTAGAATTATCTCTATATGCTTTTAAATGAGATATACCATGTAGTAGTATCAGACTGCTTCAGGTACAGTTGATGTTTTGTGGTTAATGCTTATTTGTGAAGAAAATCACTAGCCCTAATGCAAAACTGCTGGGTTTTGCAGCCAGCTGTCTGGGGCTGGGAGGCATCCAAACAGAGGCCACCACATCCCCTGCATTATGGAAGGGAAAGGTTCAATTCCTAAGGCGGGATTTAGATGTCTAAGCAAAGATGGAAGAAGAAACTCAATACCCAGGATGTCCCGGACTCTGTCTTGTAAAAGAAAATACTAATGATATATAAACATGATGAAAATCACTTGTGGGATTTCAGCTATTACCAAGATTCCTGATGAGAGCAAGCTTTACGGTCCAAGCAGCAGAGAATTGAGGGACAACAATGTTTCTGCTCATTTTGCCCCTCTCCATCATGAGTGTGCACTAAGGACTCTGATCTGGCAGCAGGATGTGCAGAGCAAGAGCCTCGCTCCTCTTTTGAGTTTCTGAGACTGGATTACAGTTTGCTTTTGCTTTCATCCATGGTAATGGTCATATCCAGTTTAGCAGTTGCCTATGGCATGTGTCTGGGGAAATCTGCATTAACATATGTGTGTTTATATAGTATATAAGTTGTATTTGAAAGTTTGTGACAGAAATAAATAAGTGGAGCTAAGTGAGAGATCACACAGCTTTTGTCACCAAAATTATGCTGTTTGGAGTACTATATTTTTATGCTTTTTCTTTTTCTTTTTGAGCTAGCAAGAGAGCCCTGAACTGATGGTTGAAAGCACAAGGTAGAGTTACACTTTTGAGACATTGTGGACTTTGTTCCTCAGGATAGGGATGTGAATTTACTTTCAAGAAAGAGGTCAAATAGGGGTTTCCTATTCATACAACCACTTACGGGAATTGCTGCCTTGCTACTGAGGTGGCCAGAGTTCATAAACCAGGCACAGACAAAACACTTTGATATTTTTATGCCTTCAGACATGATTAAATTGTTGCAAAGCTAGAGGTTTTGCTGTGAGTGTGAAGGAATTTCATTAGCCAAAAGGCTCCACCTTTGCTTCATTCTCCACAATAGGAAAATTGAACATCTTTATGGAAGGTGATCTCATTTTGGAGTGTACAGACCAAATGTTTTCTTATTAATATAGAGCAATCACACTATGATGGCAAATGAAGGCCAGAGCTGCACAACAACTGCATGGGGCACTTCACATGCATATCATAAATCAGCATGACCCACACTCTGCCATGTGTTGGGTCAGATCCATCACATCAACTTATTCCTCCTAAAGGACAGGGAAAATTGCTTGTGGGTGATGATGGTGCCAGTTTTGGACTGCACAGGTAGAGGACAGTCTAGCCTAGCCTGCCACTTCCGAAGAGTCATAATCTAAGAAACAGAGGTGACATTTCACAAAAGAGTTGAACTTTTTCAAGGAGACACTGTAAAGGAAAAATGACATGGGACCAAAGGCAGGATGAGACACCCCAAGTAGTGGACTGCACTGCATGGTTGTTGGGTGAGCTGTTCATCATGGCTAGTTCGTGTCTGATGGCTAGTTTTTGCACTGTTCTGGCCAAGCTGAAGTTTGAGCAGACTGTTTTTACACGTTTTCACCAGCAATATTGTTGGTACAAAGCAAAGGAAAGTATTGAAATAACACTTAAAAATATAAAGGAGTACCACAGACTTAGGAAATGATTACTTAGTTAAGAGAAAGCTGGTTATGCTAGGGTAGCTTTGGAGTGATGGTCCTCCAAATTACATTTTACATTCTTTTAAGTCAATCATGCACTAGCAGATCCTAGTAAAGAGGCTGCAGTGTGTTGGAGGAACCTCATGGTGTGCTGGATGTTACCCCTGAGAGCACTCTCACTAGGGGGCCCTTTTCAGCACTCAGGCAGTTAGGATCTACAGACCAGGTCTATATTATTCACCAGGGCTTTGGGGAGGATGTGTTGAACCACTGGGCCTTTAGGCTTGTCCTTTTATCCCAAAATATTTTAGCTGTTGTAAGGAGAGCAGAACTTGGTCCCGTAACTGAACTGAACAATGATTTCAAACGTATGTTGGAAAGGGAATTTGGCATTGACTGAACAAGGACAGGAGGAAAAGAAGTTATACCCTTGATTGCTTTTCATTCTGTTTATCTAGCTCATAGTTCAAAATAATACTGTATTTTAATTAAGTCTTGGCAAGGTTTCTTGTGCTGTTCACTACAGGAAATGAAGAAAGGGAGAAAGAGGTGGGAAAATAGAACAAACTTTTGCTTCATTGTACTGAATGCTATTAGATGCCAAAAATGAATGGAGACAAGTAATATGACCTAGGTTACTATCTCAGTGTAACAGTGCCTTAATATGCCCTGATAGATTCATCTGTCAAATTTATTTACTACTAGTGTATGATTTTTAAATTAATCTGGTTTTGGTTCACTAATGAGCTATTTACAAGATGCCTTATTAATACTTCTAAGGTAATGTAAATGATAATGAGAGAGTTGGAGGAGTAAGCTACACTTGGGGAACTGTTTCAGATTTACAATTTTTTTGTTTTCTTTCTCCTTTCATAACAGAATGTTTCCCATATATTCATTGGGGACAGCTAGACATCTGCTTATACAATCCCAATCTGTCTTTTTGCAGAGAAGATTATCATGAAGATGGGTTCTGTCAGCCATACCGGGGAATTGCATGTGCCCGAATCATTGGGAACAGGACTATATATGTGGATTCCCTTCAGATGCAAGGGGAAATTGAAAATCGAATTACTGGTAAGATTCTGTACCTTTGTAGTAGGACAGTAAATATTTGTGAAAGGATCCAGTCCAAACATAAGTATGTTATCATGCTTTTAAGCTTTATCAGTTAATAACAGAGAGAGAGATCCAGTGATCCGTTTTTCCTCTTCTGCAGTTAGAAATCTCAGAGAAAGTAGGGTAGAAATGACTATCATGTATAAAAGAATTTTCCATGTCAAGTGAAATGTCAGTTTTCTGACTTTTTAACAGCTTGTGATTTGCATTGGAGCTTTTGCCTGAATTAATTCAAGTAGAAGACTTTTTAAAAAATCTTCTTAAAAAATCAACTGCACTGATGTAATTGTGTTTTGGTTCACTTCAAGTAAGTATGGTAATTGTTCCCTTGGGTTTCCCATTCCTACTGCACAGTCCCAGCAGAGTCTGGATTTCACACTGACTTACATAAAACAAAAGCTGACCTTCCAGTGCTCTGCCGCTGCTGATTCTTTCTCTGATCATCAGTTCTATACACACTTGCAAATACATGTTCAAAGCCTTAATGACTTTTAATGGGTTGTACGTCAACTGAGGTTTTCTTAGGCAGGTCTCATCAGAGTGTTCGCTAACATTGGCAGCTATAATTTGGATGCACACAACTAGAGCAAATAAATGAATCAACGGAACAGAGTGAATTGTTTATAGTAATATATGTACAATTAACTCTGTCAAGGAGGAGCTTATCCACATCTGGACAGATATGACTAACTAGTTGAATCTGTTATTTAAACAAAAACAGTTGTCAAGAGAGTTTGACTTTGCACCTCAACATTATTCCCTTAAAGACTTAACTTAGAAGACTCAATACAGAAACTCAGTTTGCTTTTTTATTTTACTACGACTGATATCTGGATGTGGTGATCAGATCAGACTAGAGTTTCTCTACGATTTCCATATGCTGTTAAGACCCATTCCCCTCCCTCCTGTCTCTGTTATAATTCACTTTGTTATAATTCACACCTCTTGTACTATTTTACCATTAACTAATTCATACCTTTACACATTTGATATCTTGACCCCAGTGACATCATTTCTCTCCTTTTTAGATGGTTCTTCAGAAATAACTAAACTCAGAATTCTATAAATTAGATTCATAATGACATTTTCAAAAAAGAAAGAAAGAAAAAAAAAAGGTCTTCCAGAAATTGTTTTTTTATCAAATTATATTTATTGTTGGGCTGTACAGCATGGACATTCACAATTAGAATAGTTCCCTAATACCACAGATTATTAGTTAGATTGTGGAGGTTGGGGGCTGGCGTTGAGGGTAATTTCTTACTGAATCATTCTTTACTGTGAAAACTCACCTCAGTACTGTAGAGCCTATTGAGCCAGTAACAATAACACAGAATAATATAGCCTTCCTCAGATGCATTCATCTAAGGAAGCCACGTGCAGAGTAATTCCTGTAGATTTCACAGTGTACTTGCTTCTTTAAATTCTTAAATGCAGAACTTGAGTACTGCAAGACTATATGCCAGGATCTTTCAGAGACGGAGGTGTTTTGTTAGATGAAGAAAAAAACAGCCCTATAGCTTTTGCTTCTATTCTGTTTATATTTGCTATATGCTTTATAAACATAGTTTTTGGTGGGACTTCTTTGTGCCAAAAGGCACACAAAATTTTAAGTGGAGGCTGTGATGGGTAATAGTGACATCTACCGTCCAACACGAAGAACCAATGTAAAAAGGGCCCAAGAAATATATGCAGGGAATTTTTCTTCTGTTTTTCCCATGTCTTTGCTGTGCAGATGCGTGATAAACATTTCCTTCGCCTGTACCACCTGTGGTATTATTTGCTCCTCATCATGCCGTTTGGTGCGAATCTCTGCCTTCCACTTCCAAAAAAACCCAATATTTCTAGAGAACATGAAGCATGACTCATGACGCAGAAAGTGAATAGTAAAGAGTGCATGGATCTGACCTCTTGTTTGTGGATGAGTGTGATTTGAAATGTCTTTGGTGTGCTGTTCATTATCTGTTTGACTGAAAACATAACCCCTATAGACTCTTTAATTTGTCTCTTCAGATGCTCTACTGGAATTATACCTGTGGTCAAGACTCTTAAATGTAATATGTCTGCATAGTTGTGTTTGTATATTCACTTTCTCACTCTGATAAAGTTATCTGAGATGGCAAATCTTCAAAATTTCAACTCTCTTTTTAAACCTTCAGCAGCTTTATTCCTCCTCACTGATCTTTGGCTCGTTAGCCCTTAAAACTAAGTGAACCTGGAAAGAACCTTGGGAATAGACTAAATTATAGGATTTAACATAGCTTTATAGGAGTGGGCAAGATTTAGGAAAAGAGCTTAGAAAACTTTAGTGGTTAATTGACTTTCTGGGCCATTTCTGGAATTCTTTGGAAACCAGAGATCTTAGCAAGAATGTGCAGAGCTGGAGTGGAAGACTTTAGTATTTCTGCACCCAAGTGTTTAGATTTTGGTGACTTTCTTGCTTTCATGAGATATCTCTGCTGATTAGAGGCTCATCCTGAGGCTAGAGATGCGGATATTTTGCTATCAGTGTTGCTGCCTGCCCTCTGACACCCTGGTAATCATCAGCTCCCCATGTCTGTCCCTCTGCCTGTCTTATTTGGGTGCTACACTATCACTACCCAGTGGTTTTTGTCTTCTGTCAAAATAAAGACATGCTGATCCAAGACATAGAATCACAGAATGCTTAAGGTTGGAAGGGACCCTTGGAGATCATCTAGTCCAACATCCCTGCACATGCAGAGTCACCTACAGCACGTGGCACAGGGCTGCATCCAAGCGGGTTTGGAAGACCTTCAGAGAAGGAGACTCTACAACCTCTCTAGGCAACCTCTTCCAGGGCTCTGGCAGCCTCACTGTTAAGAAATGTTTTCCTTAGTTGGAGTGGAATTTCCGGTGCTTCAGTTTGTGACTGTTTCCTCTAGTCCTATTGGTGGCCAATAAATAGGCCTGCCTTCTCCTCCTCACTCCTTCCCTTGAAGTATTTACAAACACTGATCAGGTCCCCCCTCAGCCTTCTCTTCTCCAGGCTGAACAGGCCCAGCTCTCTCAGCCTTTGCTCATAGGGCAGATGTTCCAGGCCCCTGATCATCCTGATAGCCCTGCACTGGACTCTCTCCAGCAGCTCCACATCCCTCTTGTACTGGGGAGCCCAGAACTGGACAGAGCACTGCAGATGTGGCCTCACCAGGGCAGCTTGTCATCCACCATGACGACCAGGTCCCTCTCTGCAGATCTGCTTTCCAGAAGGTCATTCCTCAGCCTATACTGGTGTCTGGGGTTATTCCTGTCCCAGGTACAGGACCCTATACTTGTCCTTGTTGAACTTCATGAGATTTCTAACCTCCCAGTCGTCCGGTCTGTCCAGGTCCCTCTGGATGGCAGCACAGTCCTCAGGGCTGTCAGCTGCTCCTCCCAGTTTGGTATCATCAGCAAACCTGCTGAGGGAGCATCCATCCCTTCATCCACGTTGTTAATGAATAAGTTGAATAGGACCAGACTGAGGACCGATCCCTGGAGTACACTGCTAACTACAGGCCTCCAACTGGACTCAGCACCACTGAAGTCCTGCAGCATCTTCACAAAATATTTTTTGTATAACCAACAGTGACTAGTTCACTCCTTCAGGCATTATTATGAACAAAGCTGTAAACTATAGGCAAAACTGGAGCTGAGACTGCAGCATGGATGGCATTCAAAAAAAGGGGCTCTAGCAGAGCAGGAGGCAGCTGCAAGTAGATGGTAGCTGAGCAGCAGGGGTGCTGAGCATTGATTTGCAGCTTGTAAAGGGGCTGCTAAATGAGTGTGCTGATGGGATGGGCAGTCTAGCAATCTTTATTCACAATTAATATTTTCCAGTGTGGAAATGTTCCTACATTCAAAGCCTGATCCATCCCCAGATAGATAATGCATATGCACATTTGTCTCTTCCTTAAAATATGCAAGAAAACTCCTATCCTGTGGGCTCTGAGAGCTTAAGGGGAGGATCAAGCACTTAATTAATTAATTACAACATTCATCTTAATGTGATCAGTATGCTGAGATTAGCAACATTCCTTTTTTCCCAAAACCATTGCCTGTTGGCTTCTCATATCTATTAATAGCAATACCTCCCCAAATACCAAGAGCACAATTCCTTTTGCCTTTCAGGGCTTTAGAAACATTTATCATGTTTACTGATCAAAACATTTGTAAGAAGAAGAAGTTAAGGGGTTATCACTGAGATTTTACTGAGGCTTAGAAACACTGAGAGCCCAGATTAACATCTTGGCAGGTGCGTCTTGACTTGTATTATAATTCTTTCAAGTTAAAATCAATTATGAGCAACACAGTTACTCAGTGTCAGACACTTAGGTGACTTCTGAAGAAATGAGGTTCTGCAAACTCTGTGCAGATATCAGAAAGAAAGTACAGTGGTGGGCTTGCTTTCTGCAATTGTGTGTCCTTTGCAGCAGAAATAGTCTTATTTTCCACTACTCAATAGGCTTTCAGATCCTCAAGAGAAGGCAGAGCTGCCAAGGGCAAATACTGCAAAAATTATTGTATTGTATTGTGTGCTTGTATGTAGTGCCAAGTTGTACCTAACCATGATTTTTATTTCTTTCCAGCCGCATTTACCATGATCGGCACTTCCACACATCTGTCAGACCAGTGCTCACAGTTCGCCATACCGTCTTTCTGCCACTTTGTGTTTCCTCTGTGTGATGAGCGCTCCCGAACCCCCAAGCCACGGGAGCTGTGCAGGGATGAGTGTGAAGTTTTGGAGAATGATCTCTGCCGTCAGGAGTATAACATCGCCCGATCAAACCCCCTCATTTTGATGCAGCTGCAGTTGCCCAAGTGTGAGGATCTGCCACGACCTGACACCCTGGAGGCTGCCAATTGCATACGGATTGGGATCCCTGTGGAGAGGCTCAACCGATGTAAGTCTTAATGCTTTATCATGGGGAGAAAGTGGAGTCCGGGCCTTCAGTGCTGGTCAGGTTGAGACTGAGAGACAGTGTATTATCAGAAGTGGTTTTTGCACAGAAAACACTGCCGAATGGACATTATCACTTTTTATGGTGTTACTACTGACTATAATCTTGCATTGTTTTACAGTTAGGTTAGTGAGGAAAATATAAGATTGTTATTTAGTACTGAAGAGAATTGTATCAATTTAGGCAATAAAATTCTGTGTTCATACACAAGTCATGGCTCAGATTTGCTAAAGATTACAGTCAATTGTAAAGCTCTCTGCTCACACATCCCTTCCTAAATTCTGGCTTGAGGTCCTTGATCAATGGGAACACAATATATTTTACCCACTTTATTTAGTTTTAACCTTTCTGGTTGAGTCACCCCACGCAGTTATGTATGAGATCTGATTAAGTGACAGCAAGCCTAAAGTAAGCTGCAGAAGCTTCCTTGGGAACAGTTAGCAAGTTATTGCACATTTTAGAATATTTGATGCTCGTTATTTCTATATAGAAACCCACAATAATAACTTTGACACACAGGATTGGTGGGTTCATCCTATTTCTGTGAGTTTATATTTGCACAGTGAGAGAATGGTTGTCAGCTGTTAGCACCAGCACTTTTTCTGCCTGTTTCCCAGGAACTGATCACCACCATCACACACAGCTCCATGTGGAAACTGAGTGACTGAAAGGATGTTTAAGCGCAAAGTGTGTTCAGCTTATTCTGAATATTTGTTTTTTGAAGCCAGAGTAAGGAGCAGGGGTCATGAAAAACTAGTTCCAAACCGTATGGCATTAGTGCTTTGGAGATGAAAAGCAGAATTAACTGAGAAAGTGATGACAGAGCCAGATCAGCCAAAGAAGAGGTAGTAATCCAAAGGAATGAGAATCAAAACAACCCATCTGAAATCTGGCAAATGGTTTTGAGGGCATGGTTGTCTTTGGCACTCAGAACCAATAGTTACTCCCTCTAGTGGAACAACTCCAGCTAAGTATCCTTGATATTTTTAGGAAGTGGAAAGCGGAAGTTTTGAGAGGGTTGGATTCCTGAGAGCTGGTAAAGGAGGCCCGGTAGAGAAGGAAACATAATGTTGCAAACATGTGAGGAAATGCACAGTTCAGTTTGAGTGCTGTTTGTGGCAGACAAGCGTGCAAAAGCGTGCAGCAAAACTGAGACAGAATAAAAATGAGTCCAGTCTTTGCTTATGTAGACCACTCTCTTGCACTTGCTGAAGGCCTTTTTTTTTCCTAAAAAGAGAAATGAAAGAAAATTTAGGAAGACACATTTAAAAGAAACAAACAAAAAACAAAACAAACAAAAAAAACCCAAGAAACCCGAAAAAAAAAAACAGAGTACTACTTTCTTTAGGAAGTAAGCAATGTGAGAAAATAGGAAGATTAGGAGAAACAAAAAGTGATTTTGTGTGTTTACATTGTTGGCATCAGGAGACTTCTTCTTATTGTGTGTCTAGAGGGCCGATGTGCATGGTGCTTGATACTCGCGTGCATTCAGTGATACCAAATGATTTTATGTAGAGTGGCATATGTATAGTGGTAGGATGGAAACATTCAAGGGCATAGTTCAAAAATATCCATGAGGAGAGGTAAGAATAGAGCTGAAATTTCAAAAAGCACAACTGTTGTTGAAATACCTACATTTAAGTACTTAAATCCTGATGTATTTCATGTTGTGGATGCACAATGGATATGCTTCAACTGTTTTGCTTTTGCTGGCTGCTCATTATTTTCCTGACTCTAAGTTTTGTCCCATCTGGCATTGCAGATCACCAGTGCTACAATGGCTCTGGAACGGATTACAGAGGGACGGTCAGCGTCACCAAATCTGGCCACACGTGCCAGCTCTGGGACTCGCAGAGCCCTCACATGCACGACCTGAGCAGCGCACAGTTTCCAGAGCTGGGTGGTGGGCATGCGTATTGCCGAAACCCCGGCGGCCAGATGGACGGGCCCTGGTGTTTTACGAAGAATAAAAACGTACGCATGGAACTGTGTGACGTACCTTCTTGTAGTATGTATTCTCTTTCTTTTTTTTCCCCCTACTCCTGGCCTAAATCCTTTGCAATTTTAAGTGCTTCATGTTGTTAAAAATGTCCTTCACTTAGCAAACTGTAATTTTTTATCAAGAAGCACCCTTGTTTTGCATTGTACTCATGCAGCAGTGGCTTGAGAGCAGAGCTTGTAAGAGAAACATTATGCTGCTCTTTTATTATATATTGAAGGCTTGAGCAGAGATGATAATTCATAACACTAGATACCATTGTTTGGTTTCAAACTTGCTAAATATGACACATTAGTATATTTTTACTCCATTCAGCATCTTGCAGGCAGCA
>JAUBOD010000663.1:942028-971989 GCA_032353885.1 Nothura maculosa
ATTTTTTTCCCTTCTGGTGTATGGGGCTGGGAGCTTTATTTTATTTTATTTTATTTTATTTTATTTTATTTTATTTTTGTGAGGTTTGGATATGAGATCATAAATATTGCTATTGTAGACATTTGCCCAGTCAAATAAATGTTACCCAGCTAATTTAAAAAAAAAAATCCAAGAAGTCATTTAAGGCTCCACTGTTGGGATATGATATGATATTTTTAGTTTTTCATGTTCTCAGGTTCTGACCATGAAATATCTGCCATTATGGTGCAAAATGAGCACACATATACACAAAAAATCCCTTTCCCAAACATTTTTTCCAGTGAGGATGCATTATTGTACATTTAGAGTTTTCCTGGATTTGTGGTAACAGGTCTCTATGAAAATTCTGAAATTTCACTTGAAATTTGAAATACAGCTGAATGAAAATTTTGAAATCTTTGTGCTATTTTTTTGCAGATCTTTGATGAAGTATAACAAATTCAGGCACTTTATTCTCTTAATCTGCAATTTATAAAGCACCAGGTGCTAGCAAACTGGATGAGCAAGTGAGATGTTAGTTCCTAAACTCATCCTAACATTAAACCCAACATAACAAGTTAGATTTTCCAAATTTGCAGTTTGCCACTTTAATAAGGTTTCCTCATCCAATGGTTTGAATACCCAATATGTCGCCTCTGGTTACTCCTGTTACAATAATGTTTTGCAAATATCCATGTGTCCATAGCAATGGGGTAGCTTTCACCTTCGTGCACAGCTAGTTGGTCTGTTTTTCTTTGGATTTCCCCAGATAACCAAGTTGTGTTTACAAAATATGGCTGGCAATATTTGCTTCATATCTTAACTGTTTCTTCTTTTTTTTTTTCCTTTTTCTCGAGAAGCCTATTTTAATTTAAAGATGGTCAGAAAATGAGCTTAATGTTCATGTTTTTTTATGTAGGTGGAGGATTAAAGGTAGTTCTTTTTAGCATTAAGATATGGTGGTTTCATATAGAAAGTGTAACATGAAGATTGTTTGTTCCTCTACCTGCTTTACCAGATTTTCTTGTTTCCAAGTTTCTATATAAGTGTAAAATTTCACAGGGCTTTACAAATTTGCTTGCTATCACTAGATATAAATATAGTTTTTTGACTCTGGTGTAACAATCTCATACAACTTCAATACTCACCTACAGTTTTTAATTAATTCTAAAACACATTTTCTGTTTAAATGAAACACTGAGAATCCTGCTTTGATGCATTAATTTCTTACAACGTGTACTTTTGAGTGTCATGCAAAGATGATGATTTATAATGAAGTTCATTTAATGTGATTCATTTCTTAGTAGTCTCAGAGCACTTTATAGTTGGAAAATTACACTTCAAATTAATTTAAAAATTAAACAGTAAAGTAGTGACAATCATCAGCTATTCATCAAGTGTAAAAAGCTCTCATCTAAGAAATCATTTATAACCGTCTGAGCAGGAATCACCAAAACACTTTGTAAATATGTATTACTGTCCTGTCAGTGCACAGAATTATGCTAACAAGTACCATTGACATTGACTCACTTTCTGGCATCCAGGCCAAAGTCATTTCCATGGTGGGGACAGGTACTGATACCATCGCCTTTATAGCAATGATTTAGATGCAGGGAGCGATGAGAGTTATAGCTTTCTGTAGCTGGACGGGGGAAACATTGGAAATTACCTCTTTGAGGCAAGGGTTGACAGGTTGTGTGTTGCTGACAGTTCATGGACAAGGAGGCTAAATGAGGAAAACAAAGCATGCCACGAGGTGTTGCAGTAAAGTTTTAAGCAGAAAACATCTGATAGCAAGAAAGAGGGTAAGAAAATAAGGTTAATATTGTAGTTATGCTGTGAAATGCAAAGAGGGAAAAGAAGTGGCAGATCTTCCTGCTTGCTTTAAAATAATGACAAAATCAAGCTTATTCTACCTTCTGCATACATTAATCCTAGCCAGGAGGGAGGCATTCACCTCCCTTTTGTTCCTGCTAGCAAATTGTTTGGCAACTTTCAGCCAATTCCAGCTGTGCTTTCCCACTGGTGGCATCAGGTTTGCTATTACTAATGGCATAAACAAAGCTTTCAGATATCATCAACAGTCCAATTTGTTTTGCAGAACCTTTACTTCTTGTGATGGGTACCTCAGGTCCATAGATATGGCTCCATTGACATAGCTATCCAATTGACCTGGTACTATGGCTGATCTTGGAAGCCTTTGTTCCCTTCTCTGCATTAAGACTTCTTAGGCTTCATTTTTTAATAGAATCTCCATAGTACTGCTAGAGCTTGCAGCATTCAGAAACACCAAAGTGCCTGGCACAATCCCAAAATCTTGCACTGGGAAGTGTGAAATTGTATGAGGACCTCAGCTTGATACAGAGAGATTCCAGAGAAAAAAATTCAAATGAACTTTAAAGTCTCAAGACCAAGCAAAATTTCCTTTGACTCAATGTTATGAATTTAAATCTTCCTGTTGTTACTGATAATGATGATGCTTTTTTTTTGTATGTGTGTGTACTTAAGGCTAGCAGTGCAAGCGTTTCTAGATGTTGGGTTGTCTTTATTCAGTCTTAGGAAATTCAACTTCAGTCCAGAAGACATGCTTAAGCAGAAGAGATGTTATAGAGATCCTCAACATGAATAGATCTATGGACTCGGTCCAAGTCAAAGAAGGAAAGAGGAGATACCAGGAATAAAATTTTGACATCACTTTACACTAATGTTTTCCAGGAATGAACAGAATTTTGCCCAGAAAATGATGTTATTTACAGCAGACACACAGTGGCAGCAAAAGTGAACAAGAAGACTTGTGAACACAATCTAAAACAAAAGGGACATAACTGCACTTTGTCACATACTAATTTTACTGCCTTGTTAATCTATGTGGCATTGCTTCTTCTATTGAAAAAACAAAAACTATTACCACCTACAACAAGTCCAGGGTTAGTTATGGTGTGAAAGATAACTGGACTAAGTCTTTCCATAGACCTACATCATGATGCATGATATATAAACCACATCCCATCATTAAGAAGCAAAGCAATGCCAGAGTAAAACCAGATCGCATCAGTTTTTGAATCAAAGTAACATTGGTCAGGCCTGTAACAGAGAGACATCTTTTTAGAGCACCTTACTGTTGCAGGGTGAGCCTGGTGCTGAGATTGTTAGGCAGATGCAAATACAGACATGCACCAAGGTGGGATAACAGCCAGCCAAACACATAAGCACTTGTGCAGTTTCCCACTGTGCTGCATGCTGGAGACTGTGGTAAGAAAGGTGCCAGAATGGCCTCTCTTGTTCTGTGGCTAATTCATTGCACAATGAATTAATTGTGCAATGTTCATTAATTAATTAATGAATTCAGTAGTGGAAAATAGCCAACAAATAAGGGCAAATCACTGCCCTGTAGATGAAAACTGCACCAACAAAGACTGTATGGACTAAATAGCTTTGTCACAAACAATGGATGTGTCTGCATTTTTTACCCATCACAGGTGATAGACTCAAATATAAAAAGATCTTGATACAGGGAAAAGAATATTTTTTCTTTTTCATAAATGTTCGCATTCCTCTGGCAGGTGCAGTGAACATGATATAGCAAATCTCCCCTGCAATGTAGGAGCGGAGACATTCAACAGATCGCTCCTATTCTACAACACTCTCTCTTTGGTTTCCTACCCTTTCTCAAGTGTGCAGTGAGTGTCTACAGGTTACAGATATGAGATGTCTTTAGATAAGCATTAAGTTTCTTGAGATAATGTAGATCATATGGCCAAGGGGAGGAGGATGGGAAGATTTAGCTTTTGTTTTTTTGTTTCAAGTTATAATTGCCTGCAAGTGAGTATAGAGTGCTGGTAGGACCTAAAACACTTGCAAAACAATTCTCTGTAATCTTCTTTGGAGCTTTAGGTAAGTTAAAATGGTGCCATTTAAACTACTGTTGCAAAACATGTTTTCAGACTTATTTGTGTTCATCTGTTTCCTATTACCATTAATTGGTATTACATTGACCAACGGAAAAAGTTAAATCAGATCTTCCATCATTGTGGAAATGTTCATTTGTACTTCTTATCCCTGGTTCGGAGTTTGATTTTCATTTTAATAAGCTTAATTATGCAATCAGTGAATAGGTATTGTTAGAACAATTAGTGGATGATTTTCAGAAAACATACAAACTGAGCTAGCCAGCTGACCAGGTGCAAATAAGCATTTTTGTTGTCTGGCAAATTTTCAAAGCATCCCACTGTGTTTGTGAATAGATCTGAGCCTGGAGGAAGATCTGAAAATCTTGTGTAGAGGATTGGTTAAAGTGGTGGAGATTAGGTGCCGTGTACAAAGTGTAGAGAAGGAAAGATG
This sequence comes from Nothura maculosa, assembly GCA_032353885.1. Taxonomy (NCBI): domain Eukaryota; kingdom Metazoa; phylum Chordata; class Aves; order Tinamiformes; family Tinamidae; genus Nothura; species Nothura maculosa. The sequence goes on from JAUBOD010000663.1 coordinate 946,388, forward strand.
AGCCACTGAGTTTAGGTGGACTGGTCAAAAATACCTGAATGTAGGATATTAACAAACTAGGTTACTATTTAGTAGGCAGGAAATTTCTTTATGAAGGAAAAACGCTGACCTGAGCCAGTCCCTTTCCTTTCTGACTGCACCAATTCTGTGAAAAACAAGCTCAAGAAGGTTGTCTTGCAATGAGTACTTTTTCCACGAGGTGGCAGGAGAAATCAATCATTCTCCTTGCAGTAATGTTATTTTCAGTGTTTTGATTCTGACAGACAGGTATGCCCTAATAGCCTACTAACCAATTACAATATCATGTTCCCAGCTGAGAGTTTGGCATTTGTTATTGTACATTAATAACCAGGAGATAAGCGAGCGTGTGTGGGGGGGCCCTTCTTTCTATTTGTTGACTAGGAGGACACAGAGTGATATTACCATTTCTGAATTATTTTTTAACTAACATACATAAATATTCATGGAACACACATGAATTAAATTACCAAGGCCATGAGGGACTTGGCGCTAAAATGGGCACTTAATGCTCAACTGGAAAACAACAGCTATGAAGAACCCTCTCAACTCCAGTCTCTCTTCATAGGGATAAGATAGTAAAATTCATAATAAATCCCTGCTGGAGTCCATGGGAATCCTGAATGTAAAGAGCTTGTGGTGAAAAAAAAAAAGAAAGAAAGATGGATCGGCCATAGCAGTTTGGATCTGAAGCCTTTGCAAGGGACAGTGAAGGATAACTTCACAATTGGATACTATTATAGACAACAGCGCTTGTGAGCAAGCTTTGTAGCCACCAGTATGGGGTGGATTGGTGGTAACCTCCAAATTTTCCACATCATGGAGGAATTTTCTTCTTTCACAGGAAACCTCCAAATGCAAACATTCTTGTTAGAATTTTTCCTCCTATTTAAATCAGCCTTGCTGGCAATGGCAGGAATCAGCCTCTCTTTTGCCCAAGGCTTAGAGATAGGATTTGGCAGCAAGTTATTTACTCTTTTCCAGTCCTGCTCCTGTTGCTTGTCCATCTGCAGGAGCCAAATAGGGCATAAGCCCCTAAGGTGGTTTTTATGGTTTGTGATGCAAAGTTCTCTCAATCTTTTGGGGCTCATTTCACCCTCTGCCAGGGGAGCAGCAGTAGGAGCAATGGCAAGAGCGAGTTTTGCTAGCTGGCTTCTGGGTGCTATGTTTAGACGAAGCCCTCTCGTGTAGGTGTGGTGGCAGGGATAACATCTTGATTTAGAGGGCACATATTCCCATTTCAAAAATGCTTGCAGACTGAGATGCCTAAGTGTCACCGATACCATTGATGCCACTCGGCCCAAATATAAGTTATTACAGAAATAGGTCAGCTCATAGCAAAAGTGCTTCTGTCTGTCTACGAATTAATTCTGTCATGATTGAAAACTTGCGGATCGTGATCCTATGTGTGAATAAGGAGGCTGGTGTCCTGAAGTGCTAAAATTCATTTGCTGTCCTTCGTTTCTGAGACAGGAAAACACTTAGGTTATGTATGGCTATTCTGGTGAAACACATTAGAACATGCATTATTACCAACACAATTACATTAGTTTTAGGTACATTGCCATGTAAAGAGGATTATTGAGAAAATAAATGCAGGACATGTCTGAACTAAAGCAAGTGTAACAAAGTGTTTCAGTTTCCTGAAATCTCTCAATCTTTTGGATTCCTGAATTAGAGTGCAATAATTAGAGTCATTAGAGAGGTTTTGTGTTATTACAAAATCTGCAATTCTTAGGATTCTTTTAGCATCGTCCTTTTGTTATGAGAAGTATTCAGTAAAATAAGTTTCAGCCCTTGATGGAAAGCCAGAATAAAATAATCTCAACCACAAGAATCTCACTCTGGACTTCACTTTGACTTAAAGGATAGACATGGTGAACCTCGTTCTGGGCACAGGTACTTTGGACTTGGGCACCTTACCCCTACCTCTTGGTATCTCAAAGAGCTTTGCAAATACTTCCTGGGATCAAAAAATGAAGTGTTGAGTTAATTTATCTTAATGCACTTGAAAACACCTCTTCTCTGTGCACATTCCCATAATACTATTTATGTTCTTGAATGGACGGAAAGAACTTAGTTTTGAGCGCTGAGTAGCAAGCTTTAACACAGAAAGTCCCTGTTAAACCACGTCAGCATGCAGCAAGGTGCCTTGCTGTATATTTGAGCATACCAGCTCCGTATCTAAATCCAATTTGGAATTTTTTTAACCAGTATATTTTTAATCCATTTTAATAGATGAAAGTTACAAAAGAACATAGCAAATGCTGAGGTTTTTTAGCACTCCAGAGCTTCTAGAGATCCAGATAAAATAGTCTTAGTGAACTATCCTTTCCCTCAGAATCAAAAGAGTATATTTGAAAGGGTGATTACATAAGTGAATGGCTCATGTAACTCAGTTCCACCCCAAGTTTCAATCTTCCTCCAAGTTATTTTTCATTAGGCTGTCTCAGCTCATTTAGATTTTCTTGCCCCTTAGGCTCTCAACTCTTACTCTGGTATATCTCTTTCACCCAGCCCTTCCTGATGAAATTTACCCTACCAAGAACTGCTTTCCTCTGTCTATGGGCTCTAGTCTCTCTTTGTTTAGAGACTGTAGGGTTATTTTTCTTTTTTTTTTTCCTGTTTATTTATTTTAATAGGTAGCCACAGTGATGGCTGAGCTTCATGCATTCTGATGGTAAGTGGTTTACAAAGTACTGTGGTTAAGGCTGGAAATGTGAGACACTTGAAAGAGGAGCACAGGTTTACAGAAGGATTTTCCCATTTCCTGAAAATCCTTTACACAGACCTGAGAAAATTTTGTCCAAAATCCATCCTTTCCCCACAGATTTTGCCATGAATTTGACCATGCTGAGATCCCAAACTTACCACTTTGTTTGCTATGACAGTGCTAACTAAAGAGGGAAACAAATGCTACAGAGGGACAAATTTAGGGGAAATGATATGAAATGAAAGCAGCAAGTTTTGCATAGTGAGGACAGGAGCTTTGACACTTGAGCAAAAAACAAGAAAGAGGAACTTAGGAGTGAGAATAAGCCTGTTGGGGTTGCAAGTTACATTTTCGTAGAATAACAATATCCCCCAATAAAGTAGCCCAGACCAGTGGTAGGTTTATTGTGCAAACCCATGTTCCTGTCTTTTCTCCTGTATTTGGATGGTGTAATCAAATACTCTTTTTCAGTGTATTCCCAAGATAAGGAGGCTTCCTGGGAGCTGCTTTCAGGGCACAATAAAATGGTGATGGTACTTCAGCAGCCTACAAACATTGGAAGGCTTTAACCAAGCTTGAACCAGACTGTCTGGAACATGTCCATCACCAGTTAAAGCTGCAATGAAAGAGATTTGAAAAGATAGGGCTGCTTTCTTTGTGTTTTCTCATAAAAATACTCCTTGGCTTTCCTTTGTACAGTATTTGGCCAGAACTCTTCAGGGAAAACTGAGAAGCCAAACCACATGCTAGTTTACTGAGATACTACTAGGTGAATGAATAAATAATGGCTAGATAAATAATTGAATCTCAGATTTTTTTTTGATGTTGTAAACAAAGATTGAAAGTAGTCATTAGGGAAATCTTACCCTTCTTATCTAGTATTCAGCATTCATTCCATTAGAAGTATTTTCTTCTGAAGTGACTCTATGAATAAGCACATATTAGCTGTATTAATTCCGTCTGTATTTCACAGCTGTAGCTCATGCAAGCTGGGTGTTGTTTTGGCAAGTACAGTATATCCTGGGCTCAAGGCAATTCTAAGCATTAACCTGTCATCCAGTCTTTCTATATGCCCTTATTAAGGGCTTATAAAAAATAAATAGGAATATAATTCTACTCAGTTCCAACACCTATTAATGCAAAATTACACATACTATATTCAGAGGTGTGAATACAGCAGTGTCAGAGAGGAGTTATATGAGTTTCCTCCATGGCTAGGTGGGTTCCAAGGCCGTTCTTCCCTCTGAGTTATGACAAAGCCAAGTATCCTCATGCACTTTCTACATTCTGCTCAAAACAGAAGGGAGCTGCTGGGACCTGTTTCTTAGGGACCAGGTTCCTGCTTTGCTTGTCTGAAAAGCAGAACTTGACCTCGAGTTGTTGCAGCCTGGTTGAGAACTCCAGTCTTCACCTCTTTTACACAGTGAATTTTTCAGTGTTTGGTGTGGCATTCATCCATAACCACTCATGGGTTCTTTGTGATAAAATGTATTCAGGATCTGCAGGGCAAGTCACTTAACATTTCTCTTCCAGTTATAACCAGTTATACATACTTCACAGATAACATGCAGCTAGGAGGAAAAGTTCATCTTTTTGAAGGTAGCAAAACTCAGCAGAGGAACCTGGACAGGCTGAATAGATGGACAGAGATCAGCCGCATGAGATTCAACAAGGCCAAATGTTAGGTCCTGCACTTGAGTTATAACAAGCCCATGCAGAGCCACAGCCCCTAGGGCAGAGCGGCTGGAGGGCTATGTGGCAGAAAATGACCTGGGGATGTTGGTCAACAGCCGGCGGAACATGAGGCAGCCCTGTGCCCAGGGGCCCAGAAGGCCAACGGCCTCCTGGCTGGTGTCAGGAACAGTGTAGCCAGCAGGGCCAGGGAAGGAATCATCTCCTTGTACTCGGTGCTGGGGAGGCTGCCCCTCCAACACTGTGTTTAGTTTTGGGGCCCTCACTACACACAGGACATGGAGGTGCTGGAGTGAGTCCAGAGGAGGGCAGCGAAGCTGGTGCAGGGGCTGGAGCACAGACCTTACGAGGAGCGGCTTGGAGAGCCGGTCTGGAGGGGGCTGAGGAGAAACCTTATTGCTCTCTACAACTATGTGAAAGGAAGTTGTAGTGAGATAGGTCGATCTCTTCTCCACAGTAACTACTGATAGGACAAGAGGAAATGACCTCAAGTTGCCCCAGAGGAGGTTCAGGTTGGACATTAGGAAGAATTTCTGTATGGAAAGAGCGGTGAAGCCTTGGAACAGACTGTCCAGGGCAGTGGTGGAGTCACTGCCCCTCTCAGTGCTCGAGGAATGTGTATATGAGGCACTTAGGGATGTGCATTAGCAGGCACGGTGGTGAGGGGTTTACAGTTGGACTTTATGATCTCCAAGGTCTTTTCCAGACATGATTCTATGATATCAGTTTGGTAACACGAAGATTAGATCTTTGGGAACAGCTCGGGTTTGTATGTTGATCCATCTTGCAAGAAGGAATCCCTAATGGTGGTCATTGCATCAGCATTTCTGCCAAGGTGACTTCCAGTCTGACACCTCCTGACTTTAATCTCCTTTTCCTCCTTTCCATAGCATAAGGTGGAGATAAACCCATAGCCTGAAGCATTGTGTGGGAGAAGGTTTTATAGCAAAATTAGTCTGAAATCTTGGACACTCATACTCTGGCATTGGCAATATAAGCCCTCTTGAGCAATGTAATAGCTCCTCCACTGTTCTCCAGTCCTTCAAAAACCATGTAATGGCACAGGGACACGATGTCAGATAGGATGGGAACAGAAGTGAGTGCAACTTCTTCTGAGGTCTTCTTGCTTGTATTTAGGCATGATGTTCCCTTTGTGAAATGCTGTGTACTTCTATTAACAGCTCGCAGTTCACTTGTACAGCAGGACACTAAGGTCCAAAGCAAAGGATTTTTGAAAGTAGATGAATGAACTCATATCTGGGATCTGCAGCATCACTAGACATTGTAATTCCCTGCCCCAGTAATTCATGGTGTATCTTTTAATGATGGTGGAGGAAACCATTTCTTCAGCTTCTGAAAGGTGAACCGTGGATGCTATACTGCAGAGGGTATGCTTGCTACTTCTTAAATGACAGTGTGGAAGTAAGTGAGCAAATATTTTTTCATGCAGTGAAATAGGAACTAAATTAAGAAGGAAAGGGATACATATGCCAATATAGAGTACATTGTATACAATAACATTGTAGTGTTGTCTTTTCTATTTGCTATTACTTTTTCCTTCAAGTATGCCCCATCCTTTCATAAAACAACTTGGAGCAACTTGGATGAAAGCTACCAGTTGGAAATACATTTTTAAGTGTATATATATGGAAGATGAAAAAGATTGTAGATAGTTTCATGTTCTTAGAACCAAGTGCTTGTAACAGTGGGTTTGGAAAATCTACTGAGCCTATCACACTTACTTCCAGGAAAGAAAGACAAAATCTTCTGTCCTATTCACATTTATCTACCAATATTCTTCTATGGGAGAGCACAAGATACTTTTTTTTCAAGACTCTCCATCACACACACAATTTTATGTGGTCTTAAAGGTGATCTCAAATAAGAGCTCGAAGTGATGAAAATCAGGCCAATTTTGCTTAGGTCCTTTACTTACAGGCCCTCAAACAATTTCAGATTCATCTCAGTGCTTTAAAATCTTTTCAGAGGGCTGCTGCAAATTGGCATCTCTCTCCCAATTAATTTTTTTCTAGACATTTCCAGTCTGCAAAATATGGGATATACAACCACTCTTTTGGTGCTGTATGAAACGCATGTCAGGACATTGTGACCCACTGCAGGTTTTATTGCTGTCTTGCAAGCAAGTGGGCCTATGTGGACAGCTCTAATGATGAGAGGTGAGTTGGAGCAACGGTGCAACATGTTCCTCCTGGCTCACGCTTCCCGCCTTTCCATTAGTGTGCAGTTCATGTGCAATGCATGGTGCAGAATCACAGAGCCAACTGCCAAGTTTCCAGCATCATATTCATCTCCAGAGAGTCAGTAATCTAAAACACAAGCAAATAGCAGCCATTTTTGAGACCAGTTACGACACGAGAAGACCCAACATCTTTTACTTGCATCTACAGAAGAAGCAATTCGCGTGCTTCTGGGATGGCTGAAAGCTAGTTGTCTTCCTCAGAGGCAAGAAAGGGATAATCTCACAAGATACTTTAAGGTAGCTCAAATACTTTTTGGCTGAGTACCTTGATTCACATCAACAAGCTAGTAAACTTGATAGAACTTATTTTACTTTTTGACTTAATAATTTTAGTTTCCTGTAGGAAATTTGGTTCACCTTATGTGGTAGAAAACAAAATATTTCAATTTGCAAATTAGCAAACTTAAGCAAGTTTTTGGCTTATTGCTTAGAAAATGTTCAATGACACCATTCTGATTTCATATTCATTGATTCATGCCTAACATAAAGTTGTTTTTGAATGGAGTTAGAATGTAATGAAAATGAACACAAATGGTATTTTAGAAGTGTTTCTGCCAAACAGTACAACAATTGTATATGTGCTGGATACTCAATGTATTTTAAAAATCCACATACATTTTGGATTTCAAATGCAGGTACCTAGCTAAGGAAATAAGTACTATCTACAGAAGTGGAAACGAATGGATTGATTTTGGTTACCAAGTCTCTCTAGAAATAAGAGATCTCAGTTGCTTGCATCACGTTTCAGTGAATGACAGAGAAATGTATGTGTTGAGGTGGGTCTTTTTTTATCATGTTCAAGTTTTCTGTATGTTCATGCACATACTGAAGAATTTACCTTAACTGTATGGGCAGAAGAGGGTCTTACTGTCCAAGAGCAGTTAGGGATAACTTTCTAGTCCCATAGTTTGTTTTTTAATACCTTGGTAACAGGCACATACTATATCCTTTTTGAGGAGGAAAAAGAAGGAAAAAGATAGAAGTTTGGAATGAAGTTTTTTTTTATTTTGCGTTTTTCTGTGTGGTCTGCTTACAATTCTGCTCTTCTCTGGACATTATCTGGACACTGTGTACCAAAGCACTCCCATGGAGCAGCCAGATGCCAGAAAGTAATTGTGTTTGGGCTAATTGTGGAGTAATATGTCCTAGATAAGTCTTAAAATTATTTTGCATGCTATGAATTCTTCGGAGGTAGGAAGCACCAAAATTAGAATGACTTGACAAAATCATGAAGCTATATATCTTTTTCCAGCAAGTATAAATACTCCCCCAGGCTCATTTATAATGTAGGCCAGCTTTTAAGTAAAGTAGTAAATTTGGGTAAGATTTAGCCTTTTAAACAAGTAAATTCTAAGTAATTTTATATAAGTGTGGCCTTAAGAGTTTACTTTGATAAAATTCAGGTCTTTAGTTAGTAAGTAAGTACAAATGCTTTGTAATTGTGCTTGGGGGACCTTTTGAGCTTACCTAAAAGAAGAGCCCTGTGAATAATGAATGTATCAATTCTGTTCCTGGACAGAAAAATAAAGTGAATTTTCATCCTTCTTTGACCTACAATTTGACTTTGTTTAGCTTTGGATACAAGGAAAGGTATCATTTAAGAATGAATTAATAGTAATTTTTGTCTTTATTTCAAGACAGAATAGCAAAATGTTGCATACATTTTAAAATTACCTAAATCTTTTATATTTAGTATTTCTTGTGCTTGAGATCACTTGAACCTGAATTCATTATCAACCCAAAATGGCATTTTCAGTGCTGTTCATCTGTGTAATGTACCCTGATTTTTTTCTATGAAGTATATTGTCTTATAATACATTTATTTGTCTGAATATAATTTACTTTGTGCAAACAACCACATTCACAGAATGTTCTTAATATTTATAAATGCACCCTTAATTAGCATGCTTCAAAACAAGGACAGTGTAAGCATATTTAATTTAGGGAAGTGCTTCATATTGGAAGCACAGAAACAGCATGGGAACTTTCTTGAAAATATCAATATAACGATTTCTATTAAACAGTCAGCCACATTTAAAGAGGAGGCCTCTATTTTAGAGCAAATAGAGGCTAACAAATAAAGGCCAGCAAGTAGACTAGCCTTTTACATTTCCCCTTCACCAAGAAAATGTATAATCTACTTGGCAGCTGCTCCTGATGATTAATTTATAAAGCACTTGCTTGGATGCAGCCCTGTGCCACGTGCTCTAAGTGACCCTGCGTGAGCAAGGGAGTTGGACTAGATGACCTCTGAGGTCCCTTGCAACCTTAAGCATTCTATGATTCTATGATTCTATGTAAGGGCTGGGTGAAGCCATATTTAGAGAATGAAATATATTCTGATGGAAAAATAGTGTTGATGCCTCGTGACTACTATGTGCTTGACACTTAAAAAAGCACTAACTTAAGAATTATGACATGAGAGCTCGTGAGGTGAGACTGCTAAAGAATAGCAGGTATTACCTAAAACCAGTTTGTATGAGTAAAAATGATAGACGTGCAAGATTTAGTAAAACAACTGATGAAAAGCAGTGTTGAAGCACACTGTAATTCACTCAAACTCTTTCTATGAGAATAGAAGATGAGAGCTGCTGTCTCCTGGCCAATGCCCGGAGAAGCAAGAGACCTATGTTGCCTGCTCTGATTGATGTTTTGGTCATAACAGAGCAAGCAGGGTCTTTGGGAGGCACTAGCCCAGTGGGACATGACAGGGAAGATGGCTGATCACAGCTACAACATGCAGTCCCCTGTTTCATTTGGCTTGAGGTTGCTGACTACTGCAAGGAAGGGCCACAAGGCCAAGTCCCAGCCAAACGATGATGGCACCAGACACCTTTGGGGATCTCTAGGAGCAACAGTGTGAGTTGCATGAGGTGTCAGCATATCTGATTAAGAGATGCACAAACTGAATGAAATGGTGGCCAATAGCACAAACCTAAAGAGTAAAGTGACATTTTCCCTGAATCATCAGTTAGTGTCCAATGGCCTGTGGCTCACAGGCTTCCTGAACCAGTGGAATTTTTGTGCCCTTTTGTTTGGCTAATAGATGTTATATGCCTGAAAAACACTAGTGGCCAACCTCCTGCAGCAACTCAGAAACTGAGTTAAGTAAGTGTGTTATAAGAATGGAATAAGAATGCTAACACCTCCTCTGGCTTTAGAAATGTTTTGGGAGAATACTTGGGTGTGTTACTAACAGAATAAAATATATTAGTAAAGCACCCAAATGTAAAAATTACCTTCCTAGCTTAGGCAGTTGAATTTGAAAACTAGGCCTTCATGAATCATTTATTTTAATGACTCTTAATTGCCTCAGATTTAAATCTTTATTTTTCTTTAAATGACCAAAAAGGGCGTTATCCACTTTAAATTCCAAAGATTATCTGTATTCAATGAGTTAATGCTAATGGAAATGTATATTATGTGGTAATGACTGCAATTATTACATCTAAGGGCTTTGGAATCTGTTTTTTAACATGGTTTCCTCAGGAAGTTTTGATTACACGATCTCTGCTTGTCTGTCTTTCTTCCCTTTAAAATCTTTTGAGCCTGTTGGACGATTTTGACTAAGCTTAGAGGAGCACAAGTCACAAAGTTATGTGCTTACAATATCTATGTGCCTAAGCAGAAGTGGCTAAGCAGAAGAAATAAACTTGAATTAATGTAATGACTAGATTGCCTTTGCAAAGATATCTTGCACTTGGCAGAAGTCAACCAGTCAATGGAAAGGTGTAGATTGGCTGGTACCATAAGTGCATCCTTTGCTCCAGATTAGTAGCTATGAACTGCATCTTTTCTAGGCTGTTAAAAGAGACTCAGGAGAACTGTAAGGAAGATGAAGCTGTAAAAACAGGCACAGGATTCGTTGGCTCATGGAAAACCGGGTGATGCTACGTCTGTTGTGTTAAAGGAGCAAATTGTTTAAATTCTAATGATCCAGCTTGCTTTATGGTCCAAAGATTATAGTGAGTGCCTGAAAAGAAGGAGAAATGAGGAAATATACAAAACACAAACCAAAAAATAGCTTAAGTCTCCTAAGAAATGAGAGCTAGAGGGGACAAAAAATCTCCTATAATGCTGAACCCATGATCCTTTTAAGACAAGAATATTCCCAATGGATCAATTTCTGCATGGATGAGAAAGCAATTTCTTTATAAATCAACCTCTTTCTATTTAAAGAACATCGTGGAGTAAGTACATTCTACTACATGTGTATATTTTTACTGTTTGGGAAATGTCTTTCCATACCAATCAATCTGAAAGAGATCTGAAAAAACAAGTCTGGCTGTATGTAGGTGCTAGTAAAACTTCAACTATTGCTCTGAGATGTGTTTTTTAGAGATTTTACATACACGTAGCATATTGTTGTGGATCAGTTATGAAGTTCCTTTTGGTGAATGACTAACATTTGTTTGGAAAGGTTTGATCTTTGCAAAATTTGGTTTTGTATATGTGTTTAGGAAGCCTGCAGTATGGACATAGAAGAGCATATAAACAAGTGGAAACTTAAAAATCTTTGTTATTTTGGTACTCCTCTCAAAAACAAAATGTTTCCAATGAGGTGCTCCACCTGAGCAGACTTTCCTTTGTATTTTATTTCAGGAGACCTCAGCTGCTCCTCTTAAGCAGAATGGCAGATACACCTTGGCCTTCCTGCAGAGGAGCAGGACTTTTTGTACCTCACTTAAGCAAGATAGATGCTGGGTGCTGAGGGCTGCTGGGGATGCAGGAGCAGCACAACGCTGTCAAGCATGTCCATATGTGCTCCGGTGGATGGACCAGCATCTGGGAGCAACAGCTCACAGCTCCAAATGTTTTGGCTTGGTGCTGCCCTGTGCTTTGCAGAAGTTTACTAAAAGTCATTAAGGGAGACATAATGGAGTTGGGCACTGAAAGCTCTCAGAATTGCCATTTAGACACCTAAGTTCTTTTTCAATCCTATTTTAGCCCCATCTTATAATTGACATGTCCTATAATCTCAGTAATTTATTTTGGTGCTACTTTAAATACCTAGTGAGGACAAAGATCCTGATACTTTTCTACCTATCTTTCTGCTCCTTTTTAGACTTTCTCAAGATTCTCTTCAAGAGGTTTTCAAGGGCAAGTAGAATAAAATTGTACCATAAAATTGTAGTTTGAAAATAATGGCATGAATCATAGGCACAACTATTCAGATGAAATTTTAGTTGTAGAAGCATTTTGTTTCAGTCATGTCAGCTCCATCTCAGAAGTCAAATGAGAAAATATTTGTGCATCCTGTGTTTTTCATATCAAAAACAATGTCATTGCTATGTGCAAAATACCCATATTAAAATAGAGTTTCCATTTTTTTTTTCTATGTTCTGCTTCCTTTACAATGTGCTTAGCTCTTCCAGACAGCACTGTGTGCTTTTGGAAAGTGACAGCAACATCTTGTGTTATATCTCTTTACAGGAATAATCATTCTACAAAACATATACCCTTCAGAAAATGTATCAGCAATCTATGTGCAAGAAATGCTTCAGAAACACCATATACAACCGGTAGCATCTGAAAATGGTTCCATGTGTGTTTTTTTTTACCATTCTACAGTTATTGTGTCAGTATGTATTATAGATTTGAATTTCAAGGGGATGACTATTATTTCATCATAAAAACATTTCTGGACAGGTTCTTCAACACAAAATTCAGCTCAAGATTTTATTGATGCTTATGTGTATAAAAAAGTAAATTCAAAAAAATTGATCATTTCACATGAAATGTTTAGAAGAAATTCTAGCTTTCATTCTTTGGCATGGACTATTAAAAAATAAAATGTGATTTCATGAAGGAAGAGATAATATGCATTGTATTCACTGCTTTAGGAAATAGATAGATCAGACCGTTTGCAACCATCAATAAACTCCATGCCGGCACATCCCAGTTGTACTTATGTACATCCAGCTGCATTTTATAGAGTGTATTCAATTTTGGACTGTCTCATTTTCAGCCATGCAGTAAATTGTAGTCTGCAGACCAAAACTAATCCACAAATATTAATTTTGAATATGAAATTTGCACAACAAAATGTGAAGGGTGAAAACTCATACCCTAAAATATTTTAAAAAAGCTAGGATCGATGTACTTCATTGAAGTATCTCTGACAAAAGACTGGTCTGAAAGCTGCATAGTTAGAAACAGGAACTCTAGTGTATGCAACCCACACTGCATTTTAATATGTATGATCTACTTTGTCATATCTGAATTTTTTAGAATGTGTTGAGATTTTAGTCCAGTGCATGAAATATGAATGCTAGCAGTATAAAAGTAGTAAAAGCTTTTCTTATTCACATTTTCTTTGAAAAGAATTAAGGCCATTTTGAGGTAGGACTTCATATAAAGCAGGAGATAATTAACATTTGACTATGAAACAATGTTTGTCCACAAAGGAATGCTGATTGCAGCAGCTACTGCATTTCTAGTGCTAGGAGCTAAGAGTCTGTAAAGAAGTTCTTTTCCTCGTTTAGCACATTTAGAGTTTAACTCACTTTAACATAATCTTGTTCTAGTCTCTGTGTGCCTGCATGTCAAAGAGTCGGTGCAGGAGTAGATTTCACTTGTGATTTCCAGTGAGACTTGTGGCTTTTTTGGCTTTAAAAGTGCTCTACACTTTCACCACATGGGTCCTTGAATAAAACTTCTAGCTGGATGGCATTTTGTAAGCACAAGATGCAGCTTGTGTTTTCTCATCCAGTGAATGTGGAAGAACGATATAATACATGGAAAATAGTTTGTACAACATGTAGCATGTTGATATTGATTCTCATCAGGTTTAAAGTCCTGGTAGATATTGAATGCTAAAAAGTTAATATGACCAGAGAACTTCCCTGCCTCTGTAAGAGTTTCTAATGTTTTGCCACACACACAGAAATCATATCCAAACTCAACAGATTGTGACTGTCTCTGTGCTAGGTTTTGTATTAATGCAATAACACCAATAGCATGGGGCCCAAATAACCATGGATGGGAGGAAATCTTCTCAGGTGGCTCGCAGCCTGCAGTTTGAAGCTTCAGGTCTCTCCTGAAAGCTAGTGGGAGCACAGCTGCCCATGGGAATCCACCAAGCATCCTCATGAAGGATGGCAGGAGGGAAAGCACAGCTGCAGTCTCCCACAAAGGCTTGTCTGGATGCATCAGAGAAGGGAAAACCAGCAGTAGATACAAGGGGAAGCAGTGGAGACAAAGGCATGGGTTGAGAGAAAAGATGCTGCGCAAGTGTGTGTCTAAGCAGTCATCTGAAGCTAAGTAACAGGGCTGGTGGGAACTGAACCATCAGATATATATCTGGATAAAAGCCTTAACTGTGACAATGAGCTGAATGAGGAAAACATTTCTATGTGGCCATGTGTGAAGGGTCCAAAGCCAAATTTTACATCTAACTGATTGGAGCTGATGTCTGTCAGTCAGCTTGCTTTGTCTTGCAAATACTATGTGGTCTTCATCTGAAATGGGCTGAATTGGAGCATGTTACTGTGCCAAAGAAAGAGGGATGGAGATTAAGAAAAAATGTGGAGGGGAAAAAAAAAGTGTTTGTAGTAAAGACGTTGCTGCTGAGGAAGCTCTATGGTAGAAAAGTTAATGGCGAAAAAGCTCATAGTGTTCTTCAAAAATTTGCTTGTGAGTAGTTTTAAGGTATACGTCAGCATGTTGCTTGCCATGTGCATACAGTCTAACATTCCCATGTTTAACAAGTGGAGAAATTCATCCTAAAAGATGAGCTTTGACAGCAGGGGATCTATTCCTCTTGTAAATGGCTGATCATGGCTCTATTTAGGCACTATGTAAACTGTGTGGAAGAAGCAGATCTGGGGAGATTTTCCCTTTCTTATTTCTCCCTTGGAGTCCAAGGGAAATCATTTACAGAGCGGCTTCTCTGAAGCTGATGATAGACAACAGTGTGATTATTTTTTGTAGCCAGTAGCCTCACATACAGCAGTAATTCTGTTATATCCTTGTCACTTAGCAGCCTTTGTTCGATTTGAATCCCAGTGAATTTTTAAAAGGTAGAAATTTGTTATAAAGCTTTAATGTTGACTTGTGTTGCAGAGCTCTAATTAAGTATTCCCAGAAATGCACTAAAATGGCACTGTGCTTATTGTGTTCTTGGGTTTCGTGGTTGCTTTTTAAGGGGAGGGGAAAAAAATGTCTGTTATTTCCCACTCACCTAAAAGCTCTTTTGTGATTATAACAGATATTATGCAAGCTTATACTGACCATACAGCAAATAATGTTCAATTGCCTCTGATTACAAAGAAGAAAAAATTATCTTCTGGCAATTACCTATTTTATTAACAGTGCTGTAAAATACAAGAAGAGCACTTGCTAATTCCCTAATGCCTTGGTATACCATGGAATCCGAGAACCCTCACCTTGTTCACCAGATTTAAATATTATCATGTCGAAGGAGAAGGAGGAGTGGCTTACTGGGAAAAACAAATGTTTCAGGCAGGAACAATTTTATTTATTTCCCTGTAACAGGAGGAGAAAGTAAGTGAAGCAATCTGACCCATCCATTTTTAAGAAGTGGGGAAAAAGAAGTCATCTGTGGCTTCAAATTGCCATTCGGCAGTAAGACCTTGGAGAGCCTGGAAAGTTATTTTGGTGCTACAGGGCTTATAGTCTCTGAGGAAATCCCCAAAACACTAGGCATCTCTTTCAAATATTGGGATCCAGAGTCGGGCAGGTTCTGGACTTCACTGCAAATACTCATGATTTGTCATTGCTTCAGAGATGCCTTAAAGAAGAGCAATTGTAGGATGTCCCGCGGGAACAGGCCAGCCCCGAGGGACATAAAGCTCCCAAGCACTAGCAGTGTTTTGTCCTTCTACCTGCTGTGACAGTCTTTCCATAGGTGATCCTGAGGATTCATATACAGATAATTTGTCCATTTTTCTTTTAAGATAGACTGTTTATTTGTGACAATGTTGAATATTTTTCTCTTCATCATGAGGAAAGGTGCCAAGGATTCCTCTGATAGACAACCTGTCTTTTGTAAACACAGAAAAATTTGGTTAAAATGGAAATGGTTTTCCTGTTTTTCTCTGTTCTGCCAGAGGGATGCATACAACAAGCTAAAACATCCTCAGGAAGGCTACACTCACAGTTTAATATCTAACCTGGAGTGAAGTGCAAAGCCTGCCTGGTGTTTGAGTTTCCAATTTCAGACTGTATAATTCTCCAAGTTAAGGGAAAAAATCTTTGTGGTCAGAACTGATGAAGCAAAGAACAGAATTTCTCAAGCTTGACCTGGGACTTTATTGAACATAATTATACACAACTGAGGAGAAACTAATCCTTCAAGGAAACCATCAATACATGCAACAAATAAAAAAAAAATCTGTGGACACTAAAGACAGTTTTATACTGTTACTTTATATCTATGGTGGCCAGTAGATAAATAATGCAGCAAAATTTGCTATCTAATGTCCATTTTTTGATGTTGTTATCCAGTTAAATGATTTTTCCTGACATTTATTAGGAAATGGAGGTCTGAAGTGCTTAGTATCTTCAGCTTCCCATAAGACAATAACAAATAATGATCCCTTAATTGTCCATATTTGCATCATTTCCGTTAAACAAAAGAAGTGATGCCTATTTGCACTGGTTGATGATCTAAAACAGAGTTCCTTGCACAAAGTGCTGAAAGAATGTTGTATCCAAAGTCGTCTTAAAGCTGAACTCAGGTGACAGGAGGAACGAGACTCATACTGGATCCGAATCAGAGGTCAGAAGTGAGCTGTGATGAGTTTCCTCTGCAAAGTGTTCTGGTCTTGGCTTTCTCATCAGTAAAGGAGTATGACGACAAGAGTCCCATTCCCCAATACTTAGGAGGATGTTTTTAAGATAATTTGTTTGTGGTGGCTGGAAGTATGAATCACTGTATTTTTATTAAGATATAGATCACTTGACTAAACACAATTTTTCTACTAATGCACTGTAAGAGTGGATTTATGAGTACCTAGTGGTCTGTGAATTCACATCCTCTGTAACAAACATTCACATTACCCTTTAGCCACAGTGCTTCCAAATGGTGGTGTTTATATGCAGAAAGGCAAACAAATCTTACGTGCTTGCCAAAGACTTGCTCCTTTTGAGACATAAAACCGGAGCGTTTCCCTTAGATCAGCAGCAGAGTCTCTAATGGCCTGTAGAGGAAGACATAACTCTGGGAGCAGCAAATTAAGCTGCAGCTCTACTTGCCGGGCCAAGTCCTGGCCCTCCAGGAGCAGGTTCAACATGCAGAGGCAGAGCTTCTCACTCCCATTAAGCATTTCCAACATCTGTCCCCAGCGCCAAAAGCCCCATGCTGGCATCTGTTGAATAACAGATCGTTTGTGGGGTTGTACGTCATGGGTTGAGCTCATCCTGGTTGCAATAATCTCTTTATTCCTCGTCTGCCTGCTGCAATTGGAGATCTGCTGACACAGGATTTTTGTGGTTCATAGCTTCCATCTCAAGATACAGAATGTGGCTTCAGGGCTCATGCTGTGTTATGCTTTCCTGTTTGGAAACTCATTCCCACCTGATGAGCTGAAATCTTGACAGTTCTTTCTATATTCAAGCATTTCTTCCTGGCAAAAGTTTAGTGTCATTGCTTGCTCTAGGCTGAATGGAAACAAGGTTTCCCAACTTCATCATGGGGCCAAGAATGCTGAACCTTTAATCCCCTTGCCCCAAATGCTCCCCTCGGCTCAGGCAAAGCACATCCTGTTGCAGAAACACTGCAGGTTGTGTTCGATCTTGGTCAAATAGCTTGCATCTCACAAATTTTTTAATGAACTGAAGCCCTATTTTGTATTAAATAAACATTATGTTCATATACTGGGCAGTAATCGTGACTTTCATGCTCACCTAGCGACATTTCTTCAAAGGAGTGCCCCAGTTCCAGACTCACACGCTTGTTAAATGTTTTGATCACGCGTCTCGGACGGAGTGCCCTGAGATGTGCAAGGACATGGGCTTTAATAAAGACTATTAACTTTATGACCCCGTTTTAAGTCTTTGTATGTCCTTATCTGGTTGCGTAATCTTTACTGCATTCTTGAGCAGCCCTTTTTTCAGGGGCTTGATAATCCTGAGCAAAAGGCTCTTGTATAAACAGAAATGCTCTTAATTGTCTCCTGAACCATTTTGCAACCTTTTCATGTGGCGATTTAGTGGATGGATTTGTTGGACCCATCTAGAGGGGGGCTTTGTTTGACCTGCTATAGCCACTCTTGCCTGCAGATGAGACTTTATAGTACACATTCCTGGACAACAAAGTGCACTGGAAGGCTAGGGTCATAACACAGAGTTTAGGTCTTAGGTTACAGCAGTGCTGATTGCATTTAGCGTAGAGGCTGCATAAAAAAACAGCATCTGGGGGCAATCTGAGTCCCTGACTCTAATTCCTAGGCATCTGGTTAATGCCAATAATGATGAGAAATAAAAAGCTAGTAGAGATGTGGCTACTATCTACAGTCTGAACCCTGCAGACTAAAGAAATTCAGGCTTAATCTTTGGTGTTCTGAAGGAATGTTGGTCTTCTTCAAAGGCTGGCTACTATAAATTTAAAAACTTCCTGTTGCAAAACATTGAAATTGGGATAACTTTACACTCACCAGGTCCACTAAAGCTGCTTTTAGAAATGCTAACGTAAAAGCAAATAAAATAATTTCTCTGACTGAATCCATATGTACATAAAAAGAGATGCCAAAGTTTATGGAAGTAAGGAAGCAGCAGTGAAAATAAAGTTATCTACCTGCTAGATTACATCCAAAAGTTTTTTTACTTGATAGTGTCCAGCTGATAAGCAGTTACAATGCTTTGCACCATGCCCAAGTTTGCAGTTCTTGGGCCTTATGCATCTATTTACCTTTTACAGCAGCAGCTGTGGCTTTGAGGGACCAAACTGTTTTGATAATGATCCAACTCCATTCTCTGGACGCTAGTCCTTAGCATGGAAGAGCTTTGGACTTCTCGGGTGTTTTCTGACCTTCCAAGGAAATGGCTCTTTGCTATGTATAGGTGTGGTTATCACCTGCCCAGACAGTAAACAGAGTCACCTAACAACTGCTCCCGTGATGGGCTAATGGTTAACCTGCTGCAAGGGACAAAACCTTTTTCACTAGGTGTGGTGGTGTTCACATGCCAGAATAAAGACTTTACTATTTCACATGAGCACAGGGCTTCCTAAGCATGTTTTCTTCAAGCAACTGATGTCATTAACTGAGAGTAATGAATATAATGTCATGTGTGCTCATGTAACAGTAGTGGTGATGAACTGACTTTCTCTCATCTACTTGCCACATATTTTTGAAGGACCTCGTGACAATACTCTACTTATGAGTCTGCCACCCCCGGCTATGAGGAATACTTTTTCCAAGTGCACTCTAACTCTTCTCATGTCTCTGCCTTGTTAATGACACTGTCTTCTCTCTCTCTAAATGCACTCAAAAGTACAGGAGAGATGAGGGAAACCAAACAAAAGCAGAAGCAAACATGGGCATAGGAAAAAGTACATTAAATTACAAAGCATTGGAAAGGTAGATGGAACCCAGGATAGGTGACCAGTTTGAAGGAAGAGGTGGTGTAGTGAATGTGAAAGGCGAAATAAAATGAGGAGAGCAGATGGGTTGTTTTGGAATGGTAGTTTAGAACAGCAGCAAGGAAAAGGAATATGAGAAAGTGGGATGAGGCTGGAGAAAAAAACAATTCAGCACATAAAGATGAAAATAAAACAAGGAGGTGGAAGGAAATGAGAATAAAGACATGAAAAAAAGATGAGAACATCTGCATCAAGTTTACCTCATTCTAATTCATTTGCTCACTACAATATTTGTTTTAGGTGCTCCTGGTAATAAGGTCAAAGGAGGAACTGAGAGATTTCTGTTGAATATGCGAAAATTCACATGGGCTTTTAGTGAGCCTGGGATATTCATCTGCTGTTGCCTTTAGGATTCTAGGGATCTCCTTCAGAAAGTGAAGTGGACATACTGAAAGTACAATAAAATAACTTTTGTTTCAAAGTACTAAAGTTCGTCCCTGAGATACAGATTTCTTTATAGTAACTTAATAATCCACTACCTATCGTCAAGCTAAAATGCCTCACTTAATTTAATTTTGTTCTCTGTGTATCGTTTAATCTCTGACCATCTTCTTCATTTACAGGGTTGTCAAGCTCTGTGGTGACCTTCACTTTCCATCCATATGTTTCCCAGCAGAGGAAGCAGGAATGTGGTGAGCGCTCAAGCCAAAACAAGGTGACAGAGTTGTGCAAATCGGGAAAATCAGTTGGGTCTGATTTATGAGCGACCCTTGGCTGGCTGTTTCTTAAAATAAGTGGGGAGGGAGTCCTTCTGATGATCTTCTCAGGTCCTAGTAGTTGCTTGTAAGTCAGGAAATCCTCTTATGGTCCGAAAGTGGCCATCTGAGGACTGTCTTTCCCTGAGTGTTCACCTTCTGTAGTGTAGCCAGCAAAGCACACTTCTAAAGTGACCGTCTTTTTATCAATTCAGTGTTCACAATCTTACTCACTGTACATGACTCACTCACTCATGGAAACCTTATGCTGGAGCTGGCCTTTTCTATTTGGCAAATATTGACCTTTTTCACCTACGGTTTCTATCTGAGTCCAAACCAGCAGAGTGCTAGGTTTTGCACAGCTGCAAAGGCTGGTTCATGAAAGAAACCACAATGTTAATGGCTATGGCAGCAAAGGTCCAGTAGCTGGTCCAGCAAAGTGGTACTCAGAATGAGACTGAGTTGGGAGCAGTGATTCAGGAAGATTTAAGCCACGTTAAAGTTCCTTGAATCCTGAGCCTTGGCTGCTCTCCATGTAAATTAGACTTTTGGTCCCCAAAACTGCCACTTGAGCCTAGGATGTCCCATGACATGCCTGAGTGCCCAGATTTGCAGCCATTGAATGGCTTGCCCAGATCAGGGAGCTGCTCTCACACAGCTGATTTCTGTTTGTGAAATACTGACTTTTTTCACATTTTTTGAGGGGAGCTGAAAGGCCTCCCTAATGGATTTGTTTGTGCTAAAGATATTACAAATATATTATTTCTGTTTAAATGCCCTGCTGAAGTAACACAGAGGAGGAAACATTTTCTAAAGCCAAAATTAGCTCAAGCCTGCCCCGCAATTGTCTGAGGGGTGAGAAGTGTCAAATCATTTTGTGTCTGAGACAAAAATACAGCGATCAGCTTCTATTTTTACTGCTTGTTCCAGAGCACAAACTATTTAAGCAACAAAATGTGCAGACTATACTGGAAAGTGAGATTCAAAGTTGGTAATTTTGTGGGTTAGAGGGAGGCACAGTGGGGATGATTTTAGGAGAGCTGCCTTCCCCTCGCCAGCGCAGATGCATCGAGGTATATTAGCACTCATGCTTTTGCACTGTTTTCTAATATTGCAGCAACTTGCCTGGATTGCTTTGAAAATGAAGGCTGCCTCCTTCGGAGACAAATCCAGGCCTCATTAAAATTCATAAAGAGACACCCAGGAGCTTTCAGCACGTTTCTCCTGGCGCTGTAAGAAACGCCAATGTCCTTCTTCCCCCACTGTCGTATTCTTTCAACGGGTGTCTCCACTCCCAGGCAGGTGGGTTTTGGTGCATCCCACTTCAGTTTTGTGGTGAGGGAAATGAGTTTTTCATTGAGGAGTTAGGTCATACTAACTAGTAATTAGGACTATTCATTGCTTTTTTTTCCCCTTTGGTGGGAAGAGACTTGAGGTTGACACTAATTGCAAACTATGCTAACATGCAACAGTGATCTGGTTTTGTCAGGTAGCATGTGCATACCTGGGAGTTTGCAGTATGTTATCACTGCTGGCTGCCTGAACCTTTCCTCAGGTCCCAAAATATTTAGAATGGGGTCAGGAAGGAGGTAATTTCTGATTTCTGCTATTGAGTCCAATTCAGCTCACATAACAGAGTTTAAAACCAAAGCTCAAGTCCCAGTTCCAATGAATATCTGGGCACTGTGTTGTTTACGTTTGTCATGCTGCTGAATATGCAAGGAGAACAATAATAATTTTCTGAAATCCTTTTTGGATTCAATTAGGAAAGCTACATTCACTTCCCTAGTCCAAGAAGAAAACTGCAAAATTTTGCCATGTGGTAATCTCAGAAATGTAAGTATTTATGCACATTAAATTATGGCCACATTAAATATCCACCAGGAGGTCTTTCCAAGGCCCATTTATAGCGAGTGCTTAAACTGAGGCAGGTAACATCAACTTGGGTAACATTTTTGCTCAGAAATATTTTTAAATGTAATATATCATCTTCCTGAGAGAAGATGCCGGATCTGAATCCATTAGGAAGAACTAACTTTGCAAATTCACTCTATTAAATATTAGCAATTGATTTCCTGGCCTTTAATTTTAGTACGTCTCTTACTAAGTATCACACCAATATGTCATATAGTGTGAGTATTAATACAGTCATCTAATTAAGAACTGATATTTAACTGTGCTATAAGGTTGTCCTAAAACTCATGCCTTAAGACTAAAGTTGTTCTAAAGTTTTTTAGACTGAATTCACTTATTGGAGTTTACGTTCAGTAAGGCTTTTTTTTTTTTCTGCTATGCATTTAAGCCAGGCCAGATGCTGTGGATAACTGCTATACTCATGAAGAAACATGATTCTACGGGTGGCATTTATGCTGTATAACATATCTACAACAGGAGATGACTTCTAGAGACAAATTTTTTTTTGCATGATGGCAGAAAATGTAAGATCACATAATTTCTTGAAATGGTTACGATTTTGAGTAATGCTATTTGTATCACGCGAATGAAATTATATAGATTTCCTTTTAGTTTTAGCAGTGTAATTTCAAAAGTACAAGCCTAAATGCTGTCTTTAAAGCCCTCACCTGACCAATGAAGTCTGATCTACCTCCCTGTGGTATGTTTTACAGAAGAATTTTTTTTTCCTAGTCATCCTCCCTTCTATGAAATCTAATAAAGCAACAAGTAGAGGTAGTAAACCTCTAAGAACAGCAGTTAAAAATTATACATCAGATACTCATAGAACTGTGGTCTTTAGTAACAATAAATGCAGAATATGCATAGTAAAATTCAGATTTGCAATTAGAAAACTACATAAATCATGAAGTCACAGAGTGTGTTTTATTTGTTTTAAATCTTACCTTTCAGAACAAGTTTTGTATTATTCTCTTTAAAGTATGACTTCCATATCTAATTTAATGGTGACTTGCTTTCATAAAATGCCTAGTTAGTAAACATATGTTACTGATGAATTTTATTAAATTTGTCCTCAAAATACTAGTAAATTCATGAAAGGAGCACTTTTTATTTGAAATCTGCATGTCTTCTGGGTTTGCTGTGTGATCTTCAGCCTACTCAACTGAATTTTTCTTAACTTATGTTTGGCAAGTCTACATAAAGATGATGGCAGCTTTTAGTGAAAGGGCTTCCAGCCAGCTTGTCAAATAGGAATGTTTGTGCTTACTTGCCATAGCTGGTAGTCAAGTAGGTCCTTAGTTCTCAGTCACTAAACAGTGCTACTTCAAGGAAATCTCACCACAAGCTATGCATCAGCAATATTCATCTGTTTCTCAAAATTGTCAACTCCCTAAAAATTGTCAGCCCTTTATGTATGTTTATCCATTATGGTTATTAAAATGCTGAAAGTGGATTCAGGAAAATAAAGATAGATACTTTTTGTGTAAGTCCCAGACCTGAGTTACTTTCAAAAGTGATTGGCGTGATAAGGCTTCTTTGCCGTATTTTCTCCTTCAATGCCTCAAAATGTCTTGGAGATCTGAGTGTGACATATGGACTAAATAATACTCAGCTTAGGACCAACTCAGTTGCTTTTTTTCATGTAATACAGCCTTGTAAACATAAGTTATTTAAAGTCAATTTTGTATTAGCTCTGTGAAGCCAGTGAATACTTGATGAAATGCTTTTTTCCTTATTGAAATATTCATGAAGCTAATTTTCAACAATCAACAAAATCGAGTCATGTTTTTCAAAAAGAAAACAACATCTTTCCCTATCTGCATGTTGAATACAAATCAAGAAAAAAAAAAGTTGCCACCCAAAATAGAAGTTACCAACTTTACTTTTTGCATTTGATCATGATTTGATGAGAACATAGAGTCCCAATCAACCAGAAAATGAATAGTCCTTTTATCATTACTTCAGCTAGTTCTTTGGACCCTCAACCTTCCTTCTATGGCAGTGACATATAGCAATGAATTAGACATTGAATCTAGAATGCAGCCTTGACCATAGCAGACACTATTTCTGTGGGTAATTTCATTTAATCTGATTCTCAATTATCACAAAACTGTATTAATAAATTCACATACACACACACATAAGAAGTTTAGATAGTATTAACAAAGTGCTATAATATTTTCATGTTGCATAGGGACAAAATTAATACGTTATCATGTTAAGTACACTTTTTCCATCATATTGCTGTAATTTTGACCCAACTGTTAATTTGGACATGGAGTTTATATTGGTGTGTGTTATCAAATTCAGGCTAAACAGAAGCCTGATTTGTTATGCATTCTTTCGGGACGTAGTTTTTGTCTTTGAACTAAGGAAAGTATTTTAAACTTTACTAACCAGAAGAGCCAAAAAAGATCATATATGTCTTCATAACAGCAGCTGCAGCATCTCTGATTTGAGGTGAGTCACCTCGAGGTTGACCCAGGTCCCATTCTGATGGAGAAGGACGCCCAGCTGCTGCCATGTGGCATTTGGAAGAGTGCCCGGTGGCAAACAGATGAGCAAGTGGGATGGAAGTGACATGGATAGGGCTACAACATCCACCTGCTAGTGGAAGTTGGCTGGGCAAGTAAAAACACATAGGTCCTTAGGTAAGACTTGTGAACTCTCCACATGGTGCCTGTAGGTGTTTGGAAGAGCCGCACAAAGAAAATCACAGTATTACTACTGAATAAGGAGCTTCCTAGAATGAGTAGGAAGGCTGGCAAATCCACTCCCACTGAGGGCTGTGGGGCATGCCATCCAAGACTCTAGTGCTTTTCTTTCCTCCAGATCCATAATTCATAATTGTTCCTAGAGCTGCGAGACAAACATCTATTTAGGTAGGACTTATTATTTTCTCTAAAAGAGGGATGGAGAAGGAGGAAAGTAGTGCTTGCCTTGAGAAAAACAGACTGTCCTAAGTATAAGAGCTGAATGACTTGAGTATTCACCTAGGAAGCAGGAGAAATGAGATTCTTGCCCTGCACAGTCTGAGGCTATTGAAAAGTGTAACTCCTCTCTTTCCCTCCCTGAAAGGTGAAAGGGCAAAAGAGGGAGATCACAAAAGAGGGAGACCACATAAGGCAACAGTCACTAGTGGCTCAGTAGGCTCAAAAATGCCCTCTATGCTTGGTATTTCTAAAGGGCTAAATCTGTAGCACAGCTTGAAACCTTGAGGTTCATTGAGCCTCTGTGTTTGCGACCAGCAGGACTTGGGTGGCCATGTCATTCATGGACTCCCGCTTGCAGGTCCTGTGGCAGTTCAGGAAAGGGACGTGGGGCAGCTGAAGGCTGAGATGCTAGATGACCTTGGGAGCATCTGGATTGAGAAGTGAAATACAAATGGTGGCGGGAGTCTGTCTTCCACTGAAACTCTGGCTTGGGCACAGAAGCTCCTCAGTTCTCTTAGGCCTAGTTCTTTTTCTAACCTGATTGATTATAGTTTTATTCAAACAATTTTTGATGAAAGGACTTTCTCCTCCTTTTAGATTCAAATCATCTTGCATGCTGAAAAACCCAAGACAGAATATGAAACACCTCAGGCAATAAGACTAAAATGTGCACATCATAGAAAGAGCAGTCTTGTTAAGAGAAGAAAAGAAAAGAAAAGAAAAGAAAAGAAAAGAAAAGAAAAGAAAAGAAAAGAAAAGAAAAGAAAAGAAAA